>CAMOHE010024844.1:0-35555 GCA_946598075.1 Artocarpus hirsutus
TGTTAAATGTCTTGTAAAAGATCTTAAAATGTGAAGATTTGTACATGCGAGCTTGGTACTTAATTTAAAGGGTCTAAAGCTATGGCTTATATAACTTTACTGCTAACATATTTGGTGGAATTGCAATGACATGTTCCTTGTTAAGTGGTGGGGTCTGCCTGTAAAGCTTTTGATGAATATTTTTGTTAGCGTAATAATTCTCAAAAATATATACCAACACCAATTCTTGAACTTTCTCCATAGAAAAAGGGCTAGTTTAGTGCACAAGTTCAAAATAGTGTGGTTTAAAATTTTATGATTTAAATTGTGGGTTCTAAACTGTATAGTTTAAACAGTGGTCAGAATTGACGTTTGGAATATAAAAATTAAAACGAAAATAATAGTTTAAAATGAGAACTAGTGTTTAAAAACTATAGTTTATAAAAGAAAACAAGAATAAAAATGATTTTAACTTAGAAAATGACTCAAATCACCTGAATTTGAGAGGGGTTAAAGTTTGGATATTGAGTGTTTTGACCGATTTAAAGTTGTCTTTATAGTTTAAAATTGTCTCAATTATTACTTCACTAAACACCAATTTAAATCAATTTTATGGTTTAAAATATATGCACCAAATGGCAGAAAAAAAGTTCTTATACTAACAACTTTTGAAAAAGGTCTTAAATAATTTATTCATTAATTCATTAGCAATGACGGCTTTTGTACAAAGAAAAGCCACACGTAAACCCAAAAGTCTTCCTAATGATTTCAACAAAACCTAACTTTTTTTTCCTTATTTTTAATTATTTTCATGTATCATTGTAGTACACTGTTTTTCATGGTGTGTGCATCTAATCCAATCTAATTTAACTTATAAAGTGTTTGAAATGATGGTAGAAACTGTTAGTTAGAACCACTTTTATTGTAGTATATGAGAGCTTTACACTTAGCTATTTTTTTATTGTTATTGTAGTATGTGAGGGCTTTACACTGTTTATAACTAAAAAAGTAATAGAAACCACTTTTGTCAAATACAAGGTTAGAGGAGATAATCGCATCTACTGTGCGCTCTTTTCGTAATAATTTTGTAGTCCTACTAGATAAAGTATTTATAATACATTCTTATTTAGATTTTTTTTTTCTCATAATCTTCTATGGTATTATTTTATCAATATGACCGACATTCACATATTCTTATTCTTTTCAAATTGTTAAATTTTAAATAAATTTATCAAATATAATCCTACTCAAACATCTTACTTTTCTTATATGTATCTTTATATGTATTTCTTAAGTAGTTTTCTAATTGCTTTGTCTTGACCACTTCTTTAGATAAATTCCTTGTTTATCTATATTTGATCTAATCATATATAGAAGCTCCATTTGAATCAATTACAACTAAAAAACACGTGACCAAAACGCATGATTTAGTCATAGTTTTTTTTTTTTTTTTTTGCCCTTTATCTTTGTAAGTCTTATATTTCTAATTTCCTCACTAAAATAATTCCTATCAAATATATTTCTTTTCTTTTTCACAACCCTTTTGACTATTTTTTTAGCAAATACTTTTTTTTTTTAAATTGTTCGTGTAGAATTAATTTTTCCAAATGTGTCTCTATTTATTTTTACTTAACCATCTCAATTACTACTTTCTCATACCTTGTAATTGACTTTTGGTATACAGTAGCCAATAAGAATTATATTTTCTCAAAAAGTAGTAGTAGTAGAAAATATGATTTCTAAGAAATCAATATTATTACATTTGATTGTATACATAAAATATTCTTTGAGTTTTCAGAAATAATATATTACTGTATTCAATTGTACATGGAAATTGTTGATGACTGGATTTAGCACAACATCGTGTGCGTAGGAAGAGCTAAGGGAGAGACAGGATAGACAAGGGAAGAATGCCTGACCTCCGTGCGCACCCGCACGCGATATTGTGCCGAATCTAGGCATCAACAGAAATCTTTTACGATTGACAAAAATAAATTGTTATTTTTATCTTTCAAAAAAAATTTCATTATCATTTATATATTAATACAATGTTTATATTCATATTTTTGAAAAGATAATTACACATATAATATTATTATTATTATTAAAAAGAATTTAAAAACATAAAAAAGCCTTTTTAACGTAATTTAAAATTTTAAGATGATGATGATGATGATAATATTTATATAACAACAGTAGCAACAACAACAATATTATTTAATAATTATATAATATTATTATATTACTAATATTTATATTAGTATCATCATCATCAAAATTATTATTATTATTATATTATTATTGTTTACTAATAAAATTATTTTTATTATTTATTAATAATATATTAATATTAATTATTAAAGATACTAAAATTGTATATTAATATTGATATTAAATATATTAATATTGTATGTTAATATTATTATTAAACAGTTACAATATACCTAACAACAACAACATAAGTATAAATAATAAAATAACATCACTATAATTTAATATTAATATTATTATATATTAGTATTAATTTTATACTATTCATTTTGATATTATGTTATTACATAGTTATTATTATTAACATTACTATTATCTTCACTGTCAAATTATTATTAATTTATATTAGTATAATATTAATAATATTAAATTATATCAATAATAGTATTTTTATTTAATAATAATATATTAATAATAAATATTGTGGATGCAATACGTAATATACTAATATGAATATAAATAATAACAAAAATATAATTCTAAATAATATACTATTATTTTATATTGTTATTAGTTAGTATTAATATAATCATATTATTAACATGATAATATTGTTATAATAATAATATAAATATTTAATGCGATTTTCATTCATTTATTTATTATTTATTAATTTATCATTATCATTATTAATATCATCGTTGTCATCATCATTGAAGAGAAAGTAAGATTTTCATGATCTTGAAATTCCTAAGAATATGATAGGGTGTTTTGAAGGGTGGTGGGAACCGTTGGTTAGAACAACTTTTACTATAGCATGTGAGAGCTTTACATTGTAGCGATTTTTTTTATTGTTATTGTAGTATTTGAAAACTTTCTACTATTTATAACTGAAAAAATGATGGGAATCACTTTTGCCAAACACAAGGTGAATATCAACTTGTTAGGTGAGATTCAAAATACCCAAAACTAAGGTAAAGTGAATCTATGAGATTGAGTTTCTGATGAATCCAAAACTCAATTGTCTTGTACCAAATGGGAGAATTTTGCAGGTTGTCATCCCGTCAAATTCCCCTATATGATTTGCCTATTATAATCTTTCTTTTTTCAAATGTTCTACTTGTCAAAATACATGTCCGAATTGAAAACATGTATTTTTATCCATTTATTTTTTGTTTATTTGAAAATAATATTTTTAGACGCGAATTACTATATTATTCTAATTTACCCCTTTCTTCTTGTAGTTTTCTTCAAGAATAGTTTTACAAATGTGGCCTTTATAAATACTATTTTTTTCTAATTGCCATGCTGAAATATTTTTAAATGTGTTCGTGTTTAGACATATTTTTCATGCAACCTTTTCATATACAATTTCTTATACGTACTCTCCTATAATTTATTCCGCTTAAATCTTTTCTTTTCCTTTTTTCAAACATGTTCTACTTAATATCTTTCATGATGAACTAAATTATTTAGAGAATAACAAATGAAGGAAAAAATTAACTTCTTAAAAAATTTTAGATTCACAAATAAAAAATTAATAAATTGAATATGCACATACATCTAACAAATATAATATATAAAAAAAATTGTTACAATGTTATTTTTTGCAAAATAAAATTATTATAGTATTTTAAATTTAAACCATACTTTCCAAACGTCCTAGTAGTTTCTTAACCCATAGAATCGATGGATTGCTACAAAGAAGTGAAAATTGTTCTCACTTGGCTAGCTTGGATTTGTTTTCCTCTTCTTCCAAAAGAAATTAGGTTTTTTGCTTACATAAATATTGGGCTTTATCTTTTACAAGAAAACTAAAACAAGGGTGCTCCAAATTCCAAAAAGCATACAAACTAATCCGTCCCCATCTTTATCTCAATCGGTTATCACTTATCACCAACACTTGCCTACTTCATTATTACACAGGGTAATAAATATAAAAGCTAATTATAAAAAATAAAGAATAAAAAAGTGCAAGAATTCAAAAGAATTTATTTTTCTTATTTTCCTTTTATTTACAGCACTCAATCTGCAGTCTCCACCATACAATTAAATAAAGATCGACCCACATATCAACAAGATATTACACGCATATACCCATATGGATTGATGCAATCCACGTGGCCCAATGACAGGAAACATGCAAGCAACGTTAGCCAATAACAATCCACATTCAGATTCACCCAATATCTTCCCCCAGACCCTTTTGCATATACTTGTACATCTTCTTTCCTTTTCCCCTGCCACTTCTTCTATTCCTTCCATATCCAAATTCTCTCACAAACCCCAAATCTAAAATTAAAAAAAAAAATAAATAATGGCCGCCAACACCTTAATGAGCTGCGGCATTGCCACCTCCTTTCCGTCCGTCCTCTCCTCCTCCAAGTCGAAATTCGCCACTTCCAGCCAGCTCCCTGCTGTTGGTGTCAATGCCTCATCCCGTTTTACCATGTCCGCTGATTGGATGCCCGGCCAGCCCCGGCCTCCTTACCTTGACGGCTCAGCTCCTGGGTAACAAATCAATTTGCGTTATATAAAAAATATATTTATTATAAGATAGTATGTAATTAGGTCATAGAAAAAAGTAATACACTTTTAAATAGTTTTTAATTGTGTCATAAAAACTTTGTGTAGTTTTACATAATACTAAACATGTTTTGGTGTATGTTGGCTCCAGTGACTTTGGATTTGACCCGCTGAGGCTAGGTGAAGTGCCTGAGAACTTGGAGAGGTTCAAGGAATCTGAGCTGATCCACTGCAGATGGGCCATGCTTGCTGTAGTAAGTCTTCTTTCTTCAATATTTAACGTGCTTGTGATTAGATTTTCTCCAACAAACTCCTGAGAAGTTTTTTAATCCTGAGTCATAATTGATTTTAAGCACTTCTTTTTCTTTAAATAATTCTTGCAGCCAGGGATTTTGGTACCAGAGGCCTTGGGTTTGGGCAACTGGGTAAAGGCCCAAGAATGGGCAGCAATTCCAGGAGGCCAAGCCACATACTTGGGGAACCCAGTTCCATGGGGAACTTTGCCCACCATCTTGGTCATTGAGTTCCTCTCCATTGCCTTTGTAGAGCACCAAAGGAGCATGGAAAAGGACCCAGAGAAGAAGAAGTACCCTGGTGGTGCTTTTGACCCATTGGGCTTCTCCAAAGACCCAGTCAAATTCCAGGAGTACAAAGTCAAAGAGGTCAAAAATGGTCAGCAACCATTTTGCCTAAACTCCAAAAAATGTTTGTCTCTTCAAAAAGATAGTTCGAATTAACAGTTTGAACTTAAAACACCGCAACAGTTTAAATTTTATGATAGAAAACATTAACAAAAACAGTTCGAATTAGGTTTTTTCAGTTCGAATTATGTTACCAAACAAGCATGTGTTTCTTTTACTTTTTTTTTTGGCTAAACTAATAATGTGTGGATTTAACATATGTATGTCTAGGTCGGCTGGCATTGTTGGCTTTTGTTGGGTTCTGTGTGCAGCAATCGGCTTACCCTGGCACTGGACCATTGGAGAACTTGGCTACTCACTTGGCTGACCCATGGCACAACAACATTGGAAACATCATTATCCCCAGATCGATTATGCCTTGAGTTGCTTGGGAAAACAAAGAAAAAGTTCTTAATTTGGTACACCCATTGTAAAATTCCATGTACCAATGTGTAATATTGAGTAAAAAATTCCTTGTAGACTGGATATTCAGAAAGTAAGGATCTCTATATGGTGACCTCCATTTTAGTACAAGTATTGAGCAAATTTGTGAATGTATATCAGCTAGCATAATAATAGATCATTTGGCTGCGTATGCATTGGCTGAGAGAAAGTGAGAATATACTATAATTCACTAAAAGCTATCTAAAGCATTTCTTAATATGTCAATATACTTATGAACTCACTTCCTTAATTATTTCAGCCCAGAAGGAGTATTAGGAGAGAAAGAATATGACAATCAATAATTTATGCAATTTATGCGGATTTATTATAAGGGATTATTATCAAGGAATTAATATTTAGAAAGCTTAAAAGGTTGAATGTAAATTATGTAATAGACAAGCAAGCAAACTCGTATAATGTTGCTTGATACTGCTAGATTTGTTTTCTCCAACAGCAAACTTATAGAACATATACACCAATCATGCCTATATCATAATCATAAGACAATATTATAAACTGATATTCTTTCTAAAGCAAATCATAAATAAACTTCAAAGCATTGCAAAATGAAAAGAAGGATCCCACCAAAGGAAAATGATAAATGAAAGAAGATTTATGGAAATCAAAGAAACCCACATTTAAAGATTGCATAAAATGTTAACCGTCAAAAACATGATGCTACAAAACTAGCGAACACTATTCCATAGACACACATTTATACTGCTACGTATGTTTTCAAAATTTCAACCTGGCCCCTAATTAACTCCAGGGAGCGGGCGTGTAGAGCTTCCTCTACAACTCTGTATAGTCAAAGTCCAATTTCTCCAATTGATATCCAACATTTGTATGATCACGACACTGTTTTGGATTTAAAACTAGTTTATACTTATTTTAATCATTAAAATAAATATTTTTGCACACATACCATAATTATTTTTTTAACAATTAAAAAACATACTAATACACAATTTTTTTCTCAACAATTAAAATAAATATTTTATGCAATTGAAATTCAAATTGTTACTGTTACCCTTTTAACTTGTCGTACATTCATAATTTGACCATGAACTTTTAATTTTAGAAAGTTTTCCCTTAAACTTATAAATATGTAGCAAATCACACTTATTGATAATGATTTTTATTTTTTATATAAAAAATGACATGTAATTTGCACATGAATAGTTGATCATTGACATAAATAGTAATTTTTATATATTTAAACATAAATTTATTGTGTTTAATATCTTTGGTTAAGTTTTCATTAAAATAAAAAATTTTAAATTAAACTTTGCTTTGAATATAAATTTGGATTAATATTATTATAAAAAAACTCTTTTATTCTCTTAATTAATGACTCATATAAAAATCACATATTAATTATAGTCAAAAACTTAAAATTGCTATCAAAGTTCAAAGACAATTTATTAAAATTAAAAATTCATAAGATAAATTGTAAATATACGACAAGTTGAAGACAATACTGTCAAATACCTTATAGAATATACATGATGCAAAAACAGCAGTGTTTTATGAAAATGCGTCATCTAGTGCTCCCAACACCATCAGTTGGCACTGTCCCTGGTAAAGACTGCGTGTGGGCATTTTTCATAGTAGGAAAGGCCATAAATTGTTGAGAAATTCCAATAATTCAATTATTGAGAACTTATGGAGCCTGTAAGAGGAATAAATGAATCTACACAATCGGTACTCCAATAATTAATATTTAATTCGATTAAAGCGTTAAATCATTAAATATTATTATTAATTTTGATTTGAGCCCCTAGCAAAAAAAAAAGTAAGATTATGCACACATGTTTATGAGAAGTAAATTATATAAAAAAGCTTTGTCTATTATATAGTCGATTACTATATGATCTGACTCCATCATGACCATTTATAACTAGAGCTATATAATAATTTATTAAACATCTCTATATAACTTTATCTATGAATCCGTTAATAGTTCCATAGATAATGTATTTATAAAATAAACATAAATGGGGATTTGAAATATTTATTTTATATCCAATATCGATTCTTATTTGGATATGTTTGTTGGTTTTGTTTTAAAACATGAATGTTCATTCAAAATTAACCAAAGGACAAAGAGTCCAAAACTTGCAATAAGAGAGAGAAAAGGAGGCACATCATCAACACAATTACAAAAATCACATTGAAGGAGTCAAACGAATTGAAAATTGGGACCCGGAAGTGCGTCCACCACTACCTAAGAATCAGATTAAAATATAATATTAGAGAGATCTAATGGAGCAATGAACCATAGCCCATTCTGAAGAGCAATAACCTCAACTAGTACCAGAGAAAAAAAAGCCTATCACCCAACAAGTAAGACACCAACAACACGACCACGATGGTCCTGAATAACACAACTAATTTTGATGTCTCATGTATCTTCAACAACTGATGCATCTATACTACCTTTGAGCCAACATATAGAAGGAAGACACTACTAGGCTGTTTGATAAGTTAGTTAAAATTAAAGTTTTACGTTTAAGAATTGTAGCATATTAGATTTTATATTGTAACAATTTTTTATTTTTTATTGCAGCTAGGGAGAGTTTTATATTATAGTTAGTTAGAGCTAATTATTTTTAACTAACATTTCAAACACATGTTAAGCTAGTTTAGGCGGTGCAACCCAAGGCAAAATATGGTCTACCACCAAGGATCTACCACCAACGATTAAAAAATCTCCGTATTTTCGAAGTATGGACATAAAAACAGAGTTGTCATATCCTTTCTACATAATATCACAAAATTTCTGTGAAATTTTTTTGTAGATATTAATGTTTTGATAGAAATATCGATTTCTGTGAAAACTATAGTATATAATGATAAAATATTGGGAAATTTTACGAAAATTTCCACGGAAATATTAGCAAACAATCGACAAAATATCCAAACTTTATATGTAATTTTTTAAATTACTTTAAAATATAAAATTCAAGTTATTTTTATTTATTTTTTAAAAATTTCATAAATTTATTTTCCAATGCTATAAATCCAATTTTTAATTTATTTTGTGTATTTGGGACATGTGATTCAAAATATCAACTCTAATCTTAGAATCACTAGCAATTACAAGAAGGGTTATCCTTTAGTAAACAAGGTAGATATGAGAGCTTTAACTATGCGCTTCCATAGTTTTTAGATGAAGATCAAAGTCGCACAATCAGGATAACTCATAATTTGCTATATATGGAGACGTAGTGGTTAGAGATCAAGGGCATATGCATGGCATGTTTAGAATTGTAAAAGAAACTATTCAAACTTTATATTTTGGTATCAATATTGTTTGGACTAAAAAGCTATTCCAAATACCTTTGAATCTTCTACGAGCTCTTTTTTGTATTGATATTTTCTTATTTTGTATAAAACTATAGATATAAAGCACTTATATCAGTTGACTTTTAACTAATTTACTTAATTTGAGATCTTATTCTTATCATTTATCATATTATAATCACTTTTTACTATTTATATTTATCCAATACTTTGTAATTTGGTTGAAAAGTTCATCTAAACTATGTATTATTAATAGTTTTAGAGTTTTATTTAAAGATAAAGTGGTTTCAGATGATTTTTCGTATTTTACGTCAATTTTTATTGATATTGATATTTTCATCACTATTTTTGTAAAATTTAAGTGCTAATATTTCTGTCGATGTTGATATTTCCATCCTTATTTGCCATATGCATAAGCCTTTGGAACTCTATTGAGAAGAAACCGACATCATTGACAATATCTTTAGGGCCTCTCAACTAATCATCGGACTTGCTTTTGTAACCTTAAACTAGAAAAATTAAAGTTGTAATCCAAAAAAAAAAAAAAAGAAGAACTTCAGAAGCATGATTCGTAGGAAGCTTTTGAAAGATATAGAGAAAGACACACTTCCATAGGTTAAAGCTCATCAAGCAAGCCACCCCACGAGGAAAGCGCCCAAGTTACTTCACTAGTATTACATCTAAACAATGCATGATTAATCTCCTCCACATCATCCTTTCACCTCCCAAACATCATTCTTTTAAATGAGCCATCACCAACACGCCACCAAACACCCCCTAGAAAGAACTTACTGCCCCAACATATTTTGTGGAAAAGATACAAACACCGTCTTAGGATATTTGCCTCCGAAAATTTGGAATTAGAGAAATATTTACACTGCACAAGACTTTAAGTGGAAAGTATGGTTATGAATAATCCTCCAACCATCTTTAGCCACAAGGGCTTGACTGAAACAAAGAAATCCCAGGACACCCTCCTTTGAGCAGTGCAGCAAATCTCAATTGAGCCAATGAATCATTTCCATATTCTCTGAGCTACCCCCCACCAAAGTCTAGCCACTATCGCCTTGATATCATCACATAGAGTTATTGGCCACTTAAAATTGCTCATGGAGTATGATAGGGATTATGAGCACTCCATTACCGCCAGCCAAAAAAAGCTTCTTTCACCACAATTGAAGTTTGTTCCAACACTCTATCTTTAATATTAGCAAATGTACTACTTGTTTTTGCACCTTTCAGAAGTAGAAGGCAAACTAAGATATTTATAGCCTGAATATAGCTTAAATCCCGAATAGCTTGAAAAGATGTCTTACAGTCTGAGAAGACACATAAGCTAAAGGAGGCAAACGAGTTATGGAGATTGATCATTTGCCTCAATGCTCTCTCATAAGAGTGAAGGATATTCTAAATTGATGAACAGTTGCGGTAAAGAAAAGGTGACTCACCTTGAGTGCAAATCTGGAGGAAGCGCTTTTACGTCACACGTCCTTGCTTTCTCTTCAAAACGCCGAGAAAAAACCTTCGGCACAAAGAATGAACAAGGTGAAAGATGGCATCTTGTAGGAGGCCCCCACCAAGAAATAATGGTACCTTTTGGGCAACCCTCCGAGAGAATCTCAAAAATTTAAATCCCGCCTTTAAGACACGATCCATCATTGTTCAGGAACATTTATTAGAAAAATGAAGCTTCCTCATCATAGCTTCCAGAAAAGGCCATGCAATTTTTGTCGTATGTTTTGCTCATGGCAAGTTTGAGAACCATGAATCTGTCACATTTTTTTTTTTTACCTAGAGTGCATCAACTCGAAAAAGAAGATGAAATTGCTAATAATTAATTTTCCTAGAACAAAAACACTTTGGGACTCCGATATAATAGTTGGCAATACCTTCTTGAGTCTACAACCTAAAACCTTAGTAATAATCTTGCACACGGCATTATATAATATAGTCATCATGAATAAAATGCTCATTTTGTTGGTTTTGTTCTTCGATTTAACATTATTATTCTTCATATTTATTCGTTGTCGCAAGTCTTTATATTTACAATTACCGGCTTGTACTTAACTAGATTTTTCCTCTTGATCCAAATTTTGATGAACATGAATGCCAAAAATTTGATTTAATAATTCACTATTGTTTAGTGGCTAAGATTCAGAGCAAGGTTTTTTTATTAGAAAAACTTACAAAAAAAATAGAAATGAAAGAGCTTGAGTGAAATGATTTAAAACCACAAAAAATCTCACTGTCATTTTGCTTTTTTTTGGCAGGGATACTCTACTCATAGTGCGTGCTTTTTGAAGGTTGAATCTATTTAAAATCACATCAAAGTGAAAAACTATGCGAAACTAAAAAAAACCTGAATAAAAAATTTGGCGTTTCAAAAAAGTGCTCTACCAGTAGGTATGAGCACATATCCTAACAAAGCATTCTTGTAAAAGTAAATAATAAAAAAAGAGGAAATCAAACTAACAGGGTGTTTAGCTAGTAGTGAGAGCTAGTTTTACTGTAACATATGAGAACTTTTATATTGTAGCAATTTTCTTTTTTTTAATGTAGCATGTGAGAGTTTTACACTGTTCATAACTGAGTTTGTGGTTCACACCATCCTTAGCCAAACACCCTCTAAGATGCATGGATATTTCATAATAAAGAATGCAAGTAAATATACGCAGATAAAAAGGTTAAGCAAAATGTAGAAGCATTTAATGATTATGTAACAAATTAATATAGATTAAAGAAGAAGAGAAGTTGATGACTTGCTTATGAAATATTAAATATTAACCCAAAAAAGTCTGCCTATTGTCCCCATTGACTCAACAAGAGTGCGTATCCGTGTACACCATAATCCTTATATATTTTTTAAACATTACACAAAAACAAAGTACTTTTTTTTTTGGCACTTTTGTATGCATATTTTTCCATTTCAGGAAAGCCCGATTTGATAGGAAACTTCAAAGAAGTTTTCACCCCAGGCTGCTGGACATAAAATTTATATATGTCATGTTAGCTCTAATAAGGATCAAAGTATATCGTGTTATGAAAACTAGTCAAGCATAAAAATACTAGGGATACACAATCCGAAGTCATCTTTTTGACATGCAGGTGCATCAAAGTGAAGTCGTATTATGTGTGTATATGTATAGAAGAGAGAGAGAGAGAGAGAGAGAGAGAGAGAGACATATTAGTCCTCCCCTACCGTCCAGGTGCATCAGGAGAATCGTGTGTATGGGGTGCATTAGGTGCATCAGAGGCATCGGGTGCATCAAATTCTAGGAATTCAGGATTTAGTTTATGGTAGTGAAGGGCAGGCCTAATGAGTTAGAGTTAAATACATGCAATTACATTAAGCATATAAGGTCAAAAACGGAAACGAGGATCAATATTACCTCTGGTCATAGATGTTGATTGTGCAAAACCGAAGAAAGCTACTTTTGGCTCCACTGGCTTCTTCTTAGTCTCACGAATTTGAGAGCTTCTCAACTCTCTCAATCACCAAAGATAGCGCATAAAAGTGAATATATGATCGTTGAGTTGAGGAACCTCAAAAATAAGTGAATATATGGCGTATCCAAATAAAACAAGGCTAGAACAAAAGCTGATGAAGAGGAATGGGCCACTACAGAATAATGCATTAAGTGCTTAGAGCACTTCTATATAATATATTCATAGTACACCGTAGTGTATATAGCACTATAATATATAATTATTACATTCTCACACTTGGCCCATGAATTCCATTGTTTTTCATATTAAGAAACAAAATATATGAATCATAGTGATAAGTTCTCTAAAAACAAGTATTATATTCCATATATCACAATGAATTATGTCCTTTCAACATTAGCTCATATTTTTTAATGAATAAACCTTATGTTTATTCTAAATATTTCTTAAAGATATTTCTCAATTAAACAAATGAATGTATTTACAAATGAAATATGAGAAAATATCACAACTAAAATAGAGTTTCATTGAAAATAAATTCATTCTTACAACGAAAATTACACAAAGAAACCAAGACCCTATATACATGATCCTTAAATTTGAATGGTGGCATGCGCTTAGTCAAAGGATCAACTATTATTAATTTAGTGTTAATGTGTTCAATGACTACTGTTTTATCTTTAACATGTTCTCTTATGGCCAAATACTTAATGTTGGTGTGTTTAATTTGACTAGCACTTTTGTCATTTTTAGCCATGAAAACTATAGCTGAATTGTCATTGTATATTCTCAATGGCTTAGATATTAAATCCACAATTCTAAGCCCTATAAATGAAACTCTTTATCCATACACCATGTAAGATAGCCTCAAAATAATATACAAACTCAGCCTCCATAATGGAAGTAGCAGTTAGAGTCTCCTTTGCGCTTCTCCAAGATACAGCTCCACTAACAAACATAAAATTATACCTAGATGTTGATTTCAGTGAATTAACATAGCTAGTGAAGTCTGAATCAGAGTAGTCGATTACCTTTAGATTTTCAGTTCGTCTATACATAAGCATGTAATTTTTGGTCCTCTAAAGGTACCTCATCACTTTCTTTGTAGCTTTCTAGTGGTCCATACTTGGATGACTCTATCATCTTCCTAACATTCCCTCATCAAATACAATGTCAGATCTTGTGTAGACCTGAGCATACATAAGGCTTCCAACAGCTAAAGCATATGGGATGTTCTTTATTTGTTCCTTTTCAAAATTATTTTTGGAGCATTGGTTCAAATTAAATTTATCACCCTTCATAATGAGAGCAATACTTGGTGAATAATCTTTCATCCAAAATCTCTCTAAAACCTTGTTGATATAGGTTTCTTGAGATACACCTAAATAGCCTCTGAATCTGTCTCCGTGGATTTTTATACTAATAGCATAAGATGCATCACCCATATCCTTCATATTAAAGTTTTAAGAGAGAAATTATTTCACTTTATATAGCAAATCCTTATCACTAGTTGCAAGTAAAATATCATCTGCATATGGTATAAGGAAACAAAATTTTCTCCCACTGACTTTTTGGTATATACATTGATCGATAATGTTCTCTATGAATCCAAATGAAGAAATAACATTGTGAAATTTTAAACACCACTAACGAGATGCTTGTTTTAATCTATATATGCATTTCTTAAGCTTGTACACCAAATGCATACCATCAGTAGAGGAAAATTCTTTTGGTTGTTTTATGGAATCTTGATCTTCCTCTGGATCTTTATTTAGAAAAGCTATTTTCACATCCATTTGTTGCAACTCTAAGTCAAAACGTGCAACTAATGTCATAATAAAACGAAAAGAATCTTTCTTAGATACATGAGAAAAGGTCTCCTTGTAATCAAATCTTTCTCTTTGAGTGAATCTATCAATGACAGGTTTTGCTTTATATCTTTCAATGTTGCCCAATGAGTTTTTTTTTTTTTTGTCTTAAAGATGCACTTACATCCTATAGCTTTTACACTGTTGGGCAACTTGACAAGATCCCAAACTCTTTTAGATGTCATAGAATTCATCTCATCTTTTATGGCATCATACCATAAATTTGATTATTTACAACTCATGGCTTATGAAAACATTTTAGGATCAGTTTCGGCTCCAATGTTATAGTCTGATTCTTGCGGATACATAAAATAATCATTAGAAATTGCTGATTTTTTTATTCTAGTAGATCTTCTTAATGTTGTATTAATATTTTTCTGAGGAGCATGTTGTTCAACAATTTTAGGCATTTTTTGAACAATTTGATCTACTGGATTATTATCAGCAGTTTGTGAAACTTTGATAATCAGTTATCTAACACTTGTTTGAACTTGAAGAGTGTTGTGAACTACAATCAATTGGTCACTTGAGCAGGAAGGTTGAGCATTAAAATGATCTTTCTCAGAAACAATGTTTTATGATAGATCACTCCCACCGATCAAGTCATTCCCAATAAACTTCGTATTTTTTGATTCCATAATCTTAGTTCTGTGAGATGGATAATAGAATCTATATCTTTTAAACCTTTCAATATATCTAATGAAATATCCACTAATAGTCCTTGGATCCAGTTTATTTTTTTGTAGGTTATAAACTTTTACTTTATACGGACATCCCTAAATACATATATATCGTAAACTCATTTTCCAATCTTTCCATAATTTAAATGGCATCTTTGAAATAGCCTCAGGTAGAACTTGGTTTAATATATAAACAGTCGTTTTAAGAGCTTCAGTCCACAAGGATTTAGGAAGTTTGGAATGAATATGCATTCTTTTCACCATGTCCATTAAGTATGGATATGTTTTATTTGTATAGGTTCATCTGTATACGACTATTTTAATCAGATAACTTCTTTATGGGATTATTTGAATTAAAATTAAGGCTCTATAAAGGAAACCTGGGTCAAATAAGATAGGATTTATTTAATTGGTTCAAATCAGGTGAATTAGATAAGTCTAAGGAGTTCGAGTTCAAGTCTGGATGCTAGGCCATGACATCGTGGTCGACTGCATTACAAAGGCATGGTCAACCTCGCCTAGATAATCAGGAAAACGCGTTTCATGTGCTTTTACTTAGAAATTGATCCAAACTCAAATTTTGAAGCCGAATCTAATTATGACTAACCCTAAATCTGACCACTATAAAAATGAAACTATTTTTCTTTGTTTCTTAAATCATTTGAGAAGTGTAGAGAGAGTATTCTAGTGAGAGAAATTATGAAACTCTTAGAGAAATATTGTTCAACATTTGGAATCTTCGCTCTTGGTTTTCTCAAGTGGTTGAAAGGAAAGGTCATCGGAGAAAAAATTGTACAACATGCTACCACTTGCATTTTGGTCATGAAAAGAAAATAGTAAGGAAGACAGTTAATTGAGGCTATTCTAGAATGTTCTTCTCTAGTTGGAGTTTCTATAGCCTTCAGACTATTAAAGAGAAATGTAAGATTTTTATCAATTTATGTACTTAATATGTCAAACTTGTTACATGGAAAAGACTTTGATTTAAAAATTTTTAAAATTTCGCTATGTATCATTTTCTAACAATGAAAAATTTGACTAAGGAACAAGCATATTAAGAAATAAATTGGTAAACTGTTAAGAAATAAGGTTAAATAAAAGAAATAAATAGTTAACGTAAAAGTTGTATTATCGATCAAATAGTTTAATGATAAGAAAAATTAAGTTAATAGTCGGGTATCGTTTGAACTAGACACAAAGTCGACTAATAAAAGAGAAAGGATAAACTAGAAACGTTAAAGCGCTACTTAGGTAAGTTTCAAACCCCACATATAGCATAAAGAAAATAAATTTCAAATACTTTATAAATGTTTGAAATGTATGGCATTTGTTATGCATAATGTTTTAAAGTTCAAGTCATGATTTACATTATGATAGTGATTGTTACATTTAATGTTTAGACATTAAGTTATGTCATATAACATGTTTACTAAAGATTACAAGATCGGTAATCTAACCTTTAAGTTAAGATAAGAAAGTGTCGTACTAGCCTCCCGACTTAAGGAGAATTTCATGCTAAGTAATGTTATAGCCTTGGTATTTGATGGTTAAGCATGTTTGGTATGTACCTATGGGCTTATAGTTTAAGAAAGTTAAGAATGATAATAAAATGTTCATAAATGAGCATAAATAGAATTATGCATTATGATATTGTTTGTATTCTTTTTAAGAAGTGATCTTTTTTACAAGAAATATTTTACGATGAAGAACGTCTTGTGGAAACGTTTTACGAGAACTATTTCAAGAAGGAAGTTTTACGAGAAGTGTTTATTGAAAGATTTTTTTATGAGAAAAGTTTTGAGAAGAAATATTTAATATTTTGTGAGATTAGTTTGAATTTACTGAGTGAAAGCTCATTATAAGTTTCTTTATATTGTTAGTAGTCCTATGGGAGACTGGGATAACTGGTTGAAGAGCTTGATGATGCGGTGAGACAATGACGAAGGTTGGGTATAGATATCTCTACATTAGTTTTCCGCTGTTTTAACAAAACGTTTCATTGTTTGGGTCCTAAAAGTTTTAAGAAAGCAAATGTTTAAAGACAAATCTTACAAGAAATATTTTATAAAAAACATTTTCAATATTTTACGAAATGTTTTATCCAGTTAAGTTTTAAATTATAGTTTCAAGTATGTTTTAAAGAAAAAAATTTATCCAATATTTTCTTACTAGCAAGTAAGATTAACAATAAGAAATTATGTTAAAGTAAGTTAAGTGATAGCCCTAAAAGATGGGTCGTTACGATAAGAGTTCTAAATCATGAAAATGAAAAAGGCTCTAGACTTCGCAACTCTGCTTCAAGTCTGGCTACTTCCTTCTTCAAATGCTTCACTAATCTGTCATCTGAAATAATCTGCAGAAGAAATTTATGTTTAGTTTAGATAGAAAGGCTGGCTTCATCTGTACAGGCAAAAGAAAAATGGCAAACTGCGTGTGACATGTCATGAGATCCACGAGTTTTCCTTCTGATTAATAACAAGTATGAGATTATACTTTGCTGCTAATCATACCATGTTTACTTGGGCGTTGTTAGTAACTTCTTATGCACTTGTTGCAGATGAAAGTGCATTCCTTCTTTGCCACACTTGGCTTAGAGATGGGCTCATGGTACATATAATTGCAGTCCGAGCTCTTCTTGCAAGTGAATACCGCAATATTCGAGTAAATTTCGAATCTGTGTATGATATATGGCCACTTCCTTTTCAACCATTGCAAAGGGAAGCCTCATATGACAAGGAATCACACTGCTGAAAAAACTTAATTGCTCACTAAGTACCTAGTGTCAAAACATAAAAGTATATTAGCAAAACTAAGTGCTAATTTCCATATTCTGTATGCTTAAAATGAAACTTATCAGAAGTTATGGCCATTCAACTCATCAGAATTTTGGTAAATGAGGGCAACATAAAAATATTACGACAGATACTTTGGTCTTCATAAGGGACTCAATCAGCTATCATATCACTTTCTCCATCTTTTAGGTTTAGAGTAAGAAGATAACAAATCTTTTACTTCTACCTATACACAAGAGAAATCAAGAGAAGTTAAACAAATTGAAGTTATAAATGCAGTATTGGAATTTTGCGTTTGCTCACCTTATCTTCCTAATCACTGTTGTAACTGTTAACAACTTGTGTTGATATGACTGCCTTCTGTTAGTCTTGTACCATCTGCTTTTACTTGGGACGCACGTTCACTTCCAGCCAGGTCTACAAGATTCTACAAAGTTTCGGAATTTTAATTAAGCAAAATATATTGTTGTTTATTTCAATGGGCAGGCATTTGAGCTTTCCAAGCTGGCTACAAAGGACTTCACACAGCCTGAACCTTCCCGAAGGCTGCTTTCCATGCTTGAAATTAATAAAGTGAAACTATTTCATTAGAGTTGGACGTGCAAACGAGACATGCAATATATATATATATATATAGAAGGTAATGAACACGATTGATTGTTAATTCGCCAAAACTACAACATAGAGAAGAATTTTTTATTTTTAGTCCTATCTCGTTGTTTTATGAAAAGCAAATGAATGAAGCTGGAACAAGTTATTGCTAAAACACTGTCTAGGCAGAATGCATTGGAAAAGAAAGTTCAATCCATATTGATGTAATCATTTACTTTGATGGGGAAAATGGCTCATAAATTAAGCATATCAGCCTGATTTTTAGTAAAAAAAAAAAAAAAAAAAAAAAGCAGCAGATCAGTCTGATTATTTGATGTCAACTTTTAGCTTTTATCATTTTGAGAAGTTTCTCCCACTAGCCTAGTTGCCTTTGCGCTGAATACTCGTTAAAATAATAGAAAGGCAGATGAGGAATTCAACGGCAAGGATGAGAAAAGGAACCCTCAAAGCTTCTCTGTATCTGCTGAGGTTTTCGTACTTGAGTTCCGGGAATATTTCCTAGTGCCAAATAGCAAATAGCAATAGGTTCTGTGGTTTCAATTCAAAATCTATCGTGGTTTTTCAAATCTATGACAAACATGGACATGCTACAAAGTAATGTTACTCTCAAAGCCAAGCTCTTCCATAGGCTTGGGGTCAATAATGCATTCATTAAACATGGTGGTGTAAATTGGCTTGTTGACACCAATTACGTTATTTTGCTTTATGTGGTAGGGGTGTCACAGTGCATAATCTTGACTATCGGGTTTGGTTTAGTAAAAATGAAAAAACATGTACAAAGCTGAAAAAATTTATAAAAATTTGATGGGCCAAACTATTGCAACTCTGCTAGTCAGTACGAAAACACAACATACCAAACAATTCTCGTAAAAATAAATTAAAAAAAAAAGCAAATCAAACTAAGAAGCATGGAAAACAAGAAACGTGGTTGCAACCACATCCTAATAAATCTATAATCTGACTTGTTAAAAGGTAAAGAGTTTAAACTCCCTCGTCCTAAATTCAAAAGAAAAAGGTAATATTTTATAACAAAAACTAAGCTATTTGCAAGCAAAACAGTTAAGAAAAATGTAGAATCAATGTTTAAGTAAGTAACTAAAATTAAATAAAAAGAAAAGTTAGTATTTAACGATTACGTATTTATGCCGGGTACATAACACATAGCCCTCAATGTTAGCATTTGCAGATAAGCAATGAGAAGGCAAAGGTCAAAGGACGAATGCCAATTTTATATGTTAAAATACTTTCAAAAGTCAGTGGTTCTTGTCGTCCATCGGTGGTATCAACTTAATAATGATCAAACATGGTCAATAATGGTCAACAGTTGCCCCGATTGCTCAAAACCAAGATGGTGAGCTTACGATATGTTATGATGCTTTTTGCGCCTAACGATATTCTCCTTATGAGTTACTCTCACTCCATCAGAACCCGTTCGATATTGTTTGTACAGAGAGCGAGGAAAAGTAGACCAAGATAACCTAATAACAGAGGCCCAAAAGTGATTTTCGATGCTTTATGGAGCACAGTACTTGAGAGCAACTAGACGTTAGACTACTAACTATGTGATCTTTTCTAACTTAAGCATTCCATAGATGAGCTAAGACATGCTAACAAGCTAGCAATTGCCTGGGTGGTAATCATGATCAAGATGATTATGCCAAATCTATTACCAAAAGCCTCACAGATTGGAAGATGGAAGCTAAAGATTAATACGTTATTAGAGAACATCTAAAAAATGTAATTATAGAATGGATAAAGGACTAAAAAATCATAGATTTGTAGTTAGATGACCCAGATATTTTGAGAGTGTGATGCAATATGGATGAAAATGAACCATATTTTCAAGAATAGTATTCATTGGTAGAACGCCAAGCCCTTCGACGAATGGAAACTATGCTCAAACACAAAAAGATCAAAGTTGCACTACAGAAGCGTATATTACAATTCAAAAGAATAAGAAATGATAAAGACTTTTGATCAATGCAAGAAAATATGTTATGAATAAGAAAGATGGTAGGAAATATGAGCATACCTCTTATTAAAGTTTTTGTGATGAAAATACAAAGCAGAGGTAGCAATATGAAAGCAAGTAGAAGATATGAAGATGAACTACCTGTGCTAGTCTTTATTTTCGAGGACAAAAATTTTAACAAGGGTAGATTGTGACACATGAGTATTTCTAGTGCATTATAAATGTAATAATTAAAGGACTATGTTAAACAAAAATACGTGTCACAAAGATAATTGTTTTAATTCAATTTTTATGATAAATTTCACAAAAGTAAAAATGAGATTTTTAAGGGTAAAAAAATCATGCCATGGTTTTATACAAGAAATGAAAGATATGAAAATCAACTGAAAGCTCAACTATTGCAAAATATATTGCAACAAATGTTAAAGCAAAAATACAATTTAAGGAAAATAATGTATAAAAATATAAAAAATTATATAATATAATGATTATACTAATAAAGTTATGCAGTGTAGGAATTACATTGACAAAGTTATATAGTATAGAAATTATACTACAAAACTAAAACAATGTAAGGAATTACATTGATAAGTTAAGCAGTATGCAAATTATACAGCAAAAGTAATACAGTGTAGACATTAGACTGTATAAAGTTAAGCAGTATAGGAATTATACTGCGTAGAAAATATAGATGAGTAAAGAATACTGTGTAAGTTTATAATAATATAAAAAAGTATACTGACAATATAGAAAAATACTCTCAGTGTAAATTTAAATTGTATAAAAAATTATTATAGGACCTACCATGAAACATCTAAAAGAAAGAAATTAAGCCACATCATCCTCTTGGTGTATTTGGTTTCCACCATGCAAATGGAACGAATTTTCATCATAAAAATAGCCTATTGTTTGAGCTTGTCTAATTCAGGTATGGATCTTGTTCCTAACGCTTACAAGCACGTCTCTTACTCTTAAATGGCGTCAAGGAAAGACCATATTTGTGCCATCAGGGGAGAGTACTTCTCGAAAACTGATGCGGGAACCATCAATTGTTGGCAATTTAGTCCAAATTCGAACTCTGAGTCAAAGTCTTTTTTGGTGGTCGTTCTATTAATGGTGTTGCTTTTAGTAGTGTTGTTTCTAGGGAGGGATTTAGTTGCAGTGTTGTCAGAGATGGTGAGGTGGTATCGTCAGAGATGGTGGCAATGGTGTCATTTGTTGGGGGACCGAAATCAGGAAATCTCGGGGTCTCGGGCAATTTTAAGTTCTTGGCTTCAGGTAGTTTGTGGAATTGCCTCCCGAGTCTAGGGAAGTAGAGTGTTGGAGTGAGGCTAACAAGTTTGGTTCCCCCCCGAATGGCACTCGTTTCGCTAGCCTATCGGTAGGTTCACAGCGTTATTGCTGCATCTACGAGGATGATCATGGTGTCGAATGCTAGGAATGCATCGATTCCTCGTCGGTTCCAAAGGGTTTGGGGTTTATGGCAATTGCTTCCTCGGATCTCACCACTTGGCGGTTAGGGAGGTTGACTTGGTGCTTGATTGCTGGGGCGTTCACTGGCCGTCCTCACGAGATTACAGCCCGCCTTTGCAGCTGTGTAGCCTGGGTGTTTGTTTGCCGGACTCGTGCGCGGTGGGGAAGCATGCATTCAATGCCAGTGCCTTGAATGAGCACGGTTTTAACTGTTTATGCTCTAAAAAGGATCTCAAGATTTGCTTGCCTTGTGGCACAAGTTGTTTTGAAGGCTACTTTCCTTGAAGGGTTTGTAGCGAAATTCTGATAAGAGTTTGCACTGCTTGTTCACTTTGCCAGAACAGTTCTTGTTGGGATATCTGTAAGATTTCCTTATCGTCTTCGTCATTTGGGGTCCGAGAGAATGAAAGACAAGAATTCATAAGGAAATTAATAATCATCATTTGGTCTTTAGTTTCAGGCTCATTACTACTTTTGATCCTTTGGTTTCTCTTTACTAGGATATTTGGGACAAAGTGTGAAGAAAAGGGTAGAATTTGGTGCAACTTTTGCTCTGGGAAGCAGGTGGTCGAGGCCGACCCTGAAATAAATTCGCAGCCATCACTCTCAGCAACGTCATGTATTGGATCAACCCAAGTATTCCGGCTCTCGGAACTGAAAGACGCCACACATGGATTCAGGGAATACAATGAGCTAGGAAGGGGAAACTTTGGGTTTGTCTACAAAGCCGTCCTGTCCGATGGAAGTCATGTAGCCGTCAAGAGGGCCAATGCCGCCACCATAATTCACACCAACATCAAGGAATTCGAGGCAGAACTAGAAATTCTCTGCCAATGAGGCAAACCAACATTGTCAACTTGTTAGGCTATTGTGCCGAAATGGGAGAGAGGTTGTTGGTTTATGACTACGTGCCACACGGACGGCTTCACGATCATCTCCACTGCGAGTTTTTGCCTCTGGATTGGAACCTGAGGTTGAGGATCTCATTGAACCCCCCATCATTCATCGAGATGTGAAGACCTTAAATATCCTTCTGGACTCCGAATGGGGGACAGATTTCAGGTTTTGGCATGTTGAGTGCCCCACAAAAGGATTTGAAAGGAGATATGGAAAGTGATGTTTACGACTTTGGAATAGTCCTGCTCGAGATTCCAAGTGGATGGAAAGCTTACGACCGGGATTGCAACACTCCGGGAATTGTTGATTGGGCACTACCAGTGATAAGAAGAGGCAAGGCAGCAGCCATTATTGACAGGAATGTGTCTCTACCAAGAAATGTGGAGCCATTGCTTTAACTTGCAGGCATAGCGGAGCTCGCTCTGAGAGAGAATCCCCACGAGCGGCTGAGTATGTCCAAGATTGTGTGCTTGTTCGATCAGAATGTGAAGGGTGGAGTGACAACGTAAACCACACCAGGAAGAATTTGTTGGGAGACTGTTACTTCAGCAATGTAATATACATATCTGACAAACTTTGCTTTTGTATGTTTCATTCTTTTTTTGAATCCTTTATTGGTCTATCACTTGACAAAGTTGGAGGAGATTTAGAGCAGTTGTTTTATCCAAATGATTTTCTTTTGGTCTTCCTTGTTTTATTTTTTATTTTTTTAACTGCATGAATTTTGGCGGCTATGCTATCTTGTAATGGCAAATGCTTGCCAAGCAAAAGGCAAAACGTACATCTTCTTGGTGCAGTGGTAATTGTATCCCCTTTGGCATCAATTAAGGTTTTTATTTTTATTTTTATTTTTATTTTTTTTATATGCAACTTATGAAATAGTCTTTCCTCATTGCTCATAAATCTTCAGCATCCAGTTTGAAGAATTGATTACTTAAAAGTAGTATTTACTAAGGTAATAGGGTGTAGACAGTCTAAACTAACTCTTTTGTCAAGTAAATAAATTAAACTTTAAGATGCTCCTTTACTTCAAAATTAAACTTTAGCACTTATTTAAAAAAGTTCAGAAAAAATGTAAGAAAATTTTGTTTACTGTAATTTCCGAGTATGGTGTACAGTGAATTATTATTTAGCACCTCTTGGGCCCATTAGGATACAAATATTGGTCCAATTATGAGGGCCCATATCTGGTTTCCATTAGACTTTTACGGAGTTTACCTTTTTGTCCTCCGAGGCCTAGGAAAGTTTAATAATGGGACAATAGAGGGCAAAACAAAAAAACAAAAAAACAAAAAACAAAGGCTTTTGCACTTGAGGTTGAATAAAAAATTTGGGTTCAAATCCTTTTCATACTTTTTCATATTGTATTTTCTTTCATAAAAAAATTAAATTTATTTGAATTTTTAGTTAAACTCACGAACCAAACGAGCTATAAAACATTAACTATACCAATATTTTTGAGACATTATTCACTAATCAAATATATTACAACATGTTCCTTTAATAAGGTTTTATGTGTCACTTAATTTTCAATATTTTGTTAATCTAACGAATTTAAATATTAATAAGCTTTTTTAAGGCAAAAATAATGAAGTTAATTATTATTTATGCAAAATTAATTCATTTTTGCTACATAAACTTTATTTATTTTATCAATTTAGTGACCTTTTTCATTAGAAGATAAGGGGGTGTTTGTTTCATTGTTTCATGGGTTTCAAACTCAAATTCTCACGCGAGTAGGCTTTTGAAACAAAAAGTTAGAGATCTATTTTAAACCATAATTTGATAGTTTGAACTCAAAATTTTCCCCTAAATCTAAAAGTAACTTCTTTTTATTTCCAAAATTTTGAACTTAGTTTTCAAACCACGCTTTTCAAACTTCCTATTTCAAACCAGAAAAATTTAAATCACTATGTTTTGAAGCCACATACCAACCTGACAAGTTTTTGGGCAAGCTAAGGTCCAAGAAAGTTCGAGTTTGGGAATTCCGAGAGTATTTGGAAACTAATGAGGTATTTGACAGGTTGTAGTCCATACCATTTTCTCAGTTATGAATAATGTAAAGCTCTCACATGCTACAACAAAAATAATAAAAAAAATTGCTACAGTGTAAAGCTCTCACATGTTACAGTAAAAAACAGTTCTAACCACCCTATCAAACCACCCTATAAGTTAAAACTTGAAGTTAAAACTTAAACATTGTAGCATATGAGATCTTTATATTATAACAAATTTTTGCTTTTTATTGTACCATGTGAGAGTTTTACAATAGAAGTTGGAACTAATAAGTTCCAACTAAGTTGCCAAATAAAGCCTAATTGTCTAGAATTTTAAAATAGGAGTTCAAGTGTAAAAAAAAAACAAAAAAAAAAGGTGCATTTGGAGAGTTATAGGATGTTTGGTATTGTGTGTTTCAACCAAAACTTTTCGTTATTATAGTGTAAACCTCTTATATGCTACAGTATTAAAAAAATATAAGCTACAATATAAAGTTGTCACATGTTACAGTATTTTCAATCAAAATTGATTCAAACTAATGCTCCGAAACACATTATTAATTGTTCAAATTCTTAAAATGAGATCCAAAAAGTAGTAGTAGTAATAATAATAATGATAATAAACTGTGGGCCAAACAATACTCACACAAGGTGTTTGAATGTGAAGCCCAAAGTGAAACCCAAGAGGGACATGACCAAAGTAACATGAGAACACCACTAGTGGTAATGGCATTGTTGCAAAATTATGAATCGAGTTATCAACATATGATTGGCTGCTACTTGAGACTATTTGGAGCTACTTTCAATATTCTGAAGACCATGTGCTTCGTCTATTACCAAATGACTAGATGCAAGATTGTATTGTTAGGATAAAATATTGTGATGAAAACTATTATTACTGAGGATCATTTATGTCAAATCATCAAGAATATTGATAAGATGTGGAAGCTAATCTAAATCCATGAATTGAATGTGATTCTTGAGTCTATAGGTTGAGGATCTTCTAAGTCTGGTATGTAAGTTCTTCTTTAAAGTTTGCCTTTGTAATTTCTCTATAGATAGGGAACAGAAAAATACATATGTATTGACTTGAGGATCACAACCTTTTTCATATAACTACTAAACCCTAATAGTTATCCTTAATTACCAATTTAGCCTATCATAAAATTAATAATTACATTTTGGTCTCTACACATAGGAGGCCTACATTTAATAGTGCATTAAAAGCCCAAAACTCAAATTGATCACTTTTAATTGGGCAGCCTTATTGATAGCCTTGAATAACCATTTATTTAATATATTAGCCCATATATTAGATAAATTCCAACAATCTCCCACTTCGGCTATGTATGAAACTTTGTAAATATGAATTATACCTTATGAGCTTATGAATTCTGCTATCAAAACCTTATGCATCTCAACAATCTTGTCTATCAACCATATCAATATAGGACCAAAGCGACCATATTACATATATCGTAACTAGACCCATCATTGATCATATATACCAATACAACTAATGACAAAGATCAAGCATGGATGTGTAGCATGGAAATTTCATGCAATGTGATCTTAACATGCCTATTTCTAGCTGGTCCACCTAAAAACCTTAGCGAGATCAAACCATATTAAAATCAGAGTGTGAATAAACCAAAAACTTTATTTCTATAGAAAATAACCTTAAAATATCCATAAACTGAAATAATTGAATATATGTTTATATCATAAAAGCATTTAAAATTACAAACTCTTACTAAAACTAAATATCCTGAAATGATATGACACCCATACGAGTAGTGTGCTCATGAAACATTTTGGGTGGCAATCCCTTCGTAAGTGGATCTACAATTATGGAGTTTGTACCGATGTGCTCTATAGATAACTGTCCACTCTGAACTCTTTCTTTCACAACCAAGAACTTTAGATCTATACGCTTTGACTTCATCGAGCTCTTGTTGTTGTTGGAATATAGAACTACTGACTTATTTTCACAAAATAACTTGACTGGTTTTTGAATACTGTCCACTATGCGCGGCCCTGTAACAAAATTTTGTAGCCATATTCTATGATTGGACGCCTCATAACATGCTATGAACTCTGTCACCATGGTAGAAGATACTATAAGAGACTGTTTAGCACTCTTCCAAGAGACAACACCTCCAACTAGAAGGTAGACATAGCTTGATGTAGATTTCATACTATCTTGGCATCCAGCATAATTGGAGTCAATATACGTAATGATCTCAAGCTATTTCGACCTCCGATACATGAGCAGGTAGTCCTTTGTTCTCTGTAAATACCTCAAGACTCGTTTGGATGCTATCTAGTGATCCCTTCTAGGATCACTTAAGCATCAACCCAACATCCCTATAATGTATGCAATATCTGGATGCATACCAACCTGACCATACATTAGACTCTTCACTGTTGATGCATAAGGAATCTTTAGCATTTCCTTAACGTCAAAATCATTCTTAGGGCACTGATTAAGACTAAACTTGTCTCCCTTAGCCACAGGGGTATCACCTGGTTTGCCATCCTATATGCCATATCTCTTAAGAACCTTTTCGATGTAACCCTTTTATGATAATCCAAGAATACCCCGAGAGCGATCCCGGTGTATCTGTATAACCAACACAAAGGAGGCGTCACCAAAATCCTTCATCTCAAATTTCTTTGATAGAAATCACTTCATTTCGTAAAATAAGCCTATATTGTTGCTGGCAAGCAAAATGTCATTAACATATAAAACAAGAAAAATATATTTACTCCCAATAAACTTATGGTATATACAATCATGAACTACATTCATCTCAAAACTAAACAAGATGATAACCTGATAAAATTTATAATACCACTAATGAAAAGCTTGCTTAAGCCCATAGATAGATTTTTTTTATTTGCAAACCATCTTCTTTGCGTCTCTTGACACAAAGTTTTTTAGTTACACCATATAGATTGTTTCATCAATGTCACCATTGAGAAACATAGTCTTAACATCCATATGATGAAGCTCAAGATCAAAATGTTCCACTAATACCATTATAATCTTGAAAGAGTCTTTCATAGAAACTAGAGAAAAAGTCTCTTTATAATCTATGTCTTCTTTCTGTGTAAAGCCTTTAGCGACAAGACGAGCCTTATATCTCTCCACATCGCCTTTCGAATCTTTTTTGGTATTAAATATCCATTTGCAACCAATGAGTTTCACTCCTTTAGGCAATGGGACAAGATCCCAAACATCATTGTCCTTCATAGACTGTATCTCCCTAATCATGGCATTAATCCACTCTTGAGATCTAGAACTTTCCATGGCCTAACAGAAGTTGATTGGATCATCTTCCACTACACCAATGTCAAACTCATGTTCTTAGGGAAATATAATGTAATCATCTGGCACCGCGCTTCTCCTTTCTCTAGTAGATCTCCTTAATGGCATAGGTTCTTGAGGTAGTAGAGTTTGTTTTTCTGGAACAATTTCTGGAATGGGAGGTTCTCCAACATTGTCTTAATTTGGATCTGCTTTTTGAACAATGTCAGGAATAGGAACCTGATCATGTCAATAATAGCTATGGAAATATCAACATATTCCTCTTCAAATACAAAGTCCCTAACCTTATCTCCCCCCACAAACTAGACATCCTTAAAAAACCAAGCATTTCCCGCCTCAAAAATCGACTTAGATGTAGGATCATAAATTTTGTACCCCCTAGATCTTTTAGAGTATCCAATAAAATAACAACACATCGTCCTTAAGTCTAGTTCTTTTCATTAGGCCTATAAGGCCTTGCTTCAGTTGGGCATCCCTAAACATGTAGATGCTTTAAACTAGGCTTTTTGCCCGTCTAAAGTTTGTAAGGGGTTTTGGTAGTTACTTTAGTTGAAACCCTATCAAGGATATATGCTGCAGTCTTAAGCGCTTCTCCCCAGAGTGATTCTGGTAAGGTAGAATGAGAAATCATATTCTCACCATGTCTTTAAGTGTCCTGTTTTGTCTTTCAGCAACACTATTCATAATGGGCAAACTCACCATAGTGTACTATGGGACGATATCGCTTTTCTCTAGGAACTTAGCAAACGATCTTGGATGTTGTTCATCTGAACCGTCATATCTACCATAGTACTCACTATCACGGTCAAATCTAACGCTTTTAATCCTTTTGTTGAGTTGGTTTTCAACTTCAGTCTTATAATTTTTAACCACATCCAGCAACTATGACTTGTCATGAATGAGATATATGTAGCAATTTCTAAAAAAATCATCTATGAACGTAATAAAATATCGTTGACCATTTCAAGAAACCATAGGGAATGGCCCACAAATATCTGTATGTATAAGTTCTAAGATATCTGAAGTCTTATTGGCTTCAAATCTCCTTTCATTGGTTTGTTTCTCCTTAATACAGTTAACACAAATATCAAAACATATAAAGTCTAAAGGGTCGAGAATTTCATCTAAGACAAGTCTCTCTATTCTCTTTCTAGAGATATGACCCAATCGCTTGTGCCATAATGCAACTAAATTCTCGTTGGTTAATTCTCTCTTTATACCTTAAGTACTTAATTGCAGGGATCATTAAATAAAGCAATTATATCAAATAAATAAATATTACTGTAACGTAATAAAGAACCAAAACCAACCAATTTTAAATCATGAAACAAACTAAATTTTCCATTTTCAAAAGAACAAGAATAACCATGTTTGTCTAAAACAGAAATAGAAATCAAATTCTGTCTAAAAGGCTGTACAATAAATGTTTCATCAAGATCTAAATAAAATCCAGTCTTTAACAATAATCTAAATTTTCCAATTACTTCAACTTCAACCTTCTTGCCATCGCCTATATAGATGTATCTTTCACCATCATTTGGCTCTCGACATCTCAAACAACCCTACCTAGACACATTGATGTGAGAGGTTGCATCAGAATCTACCCACCAAGTGTGTTCAGATACTGGAGTTAAATTAGCCTCAAAACGAACCAAATTAAGAAGCATACATTTCCTAGCACGCCAAGTGTGATAATTGGTGCAATGCTTCTTGTTATTCGTACAGCTCCACAAAAGAAACAAGCCGTACCTTCTAGATCAATTGGTCACTTTTGTTGTTTCTTTTGAGTATCCTTCTTTCTTTTCTTCTCTTTGTCCTTGGAAGTATTAGCCAAGTGAGCACTTTTTATCTTCTCTTGCTTCAGCCTTTCCTTTTCTTGCAGACAATGTAAGATGATTTCATTAAGAGACCAAGTCTCCTTTTGGCATTTATAGCTCACCTTAAACTGACTGAATTGTGCGGGAAGAAATATAAGAACTAAATGCATTAGCAAGTCTTTAGAAAGGGTTAAGCTTAAGTGCTCTCAATTTTGAAGCAAGATGAGACATCTCCAGATGTACTCCCTGATGTTCCCTTTATTTCTATATCTAATTGAGATGAGGTTTGCCAAAAGTGTATTTTTTTTACCCTTTTTATTTTTGGTAAATCTCTTCTCAATGTTCTCAAGGAACTCTTTGGTTGTCTTTATCATTTCCAATATAGTGCCCTTGAATGCTTCTAGAATGGCCTTCTTCATGATCATCATACACATGCGATTTGACTTCTCCCACTTTTCCATGTCCCGTTTTTCATCAAAGGAACTTTTATTTGTAAGAGGTGTAAGAGAAGGAACCTTAATGCAAAGTCAAGATCCATGACTCCAAGTACTATAAGGAGGTTCTCTTAACATGATTTGAAGTTGCTACCATTCAACATAAGAATTGAATTGATGTTGGCAGTAATGTTTGAGGTAGAACTAATAGCTGAATCAGAGAACAATATAATAAACCCAAAAACAAGCTCACAAATGAATCTAAAATAATAATAATAAATCCAAGTAAAGGTAACCCCATCTTAAGATATTGGGCACTCCATTAATATTTATTTAGTCTTTGGATAGAAATATTAACTTGTAAGTGATATTTTGGTGTAGTAATCAAACACTGACAATAAGAACATGTCAAACAATAAATCTTCCGTTAGGCCGATTTATTGTTCATCTGTAAACCTGGATAATCATCATGTGTTTATCACCACAGGTGTATATACAATTCTGTCAAATATTGCCTTCCTTTGGGCCGGTCAATATTCACATAAATTGCATAGACACAACCATTTATATTCCAAAACAAATTAATTTTCACAAAAGATGCTACTTTGGTGACATGTTGCTTCAATTAATTCATCTCAAAATATATATAAAATACCAATATTTGGATTTAAAATTGCACCAAAAATGACCAAAATTAAAAAAAATAAAAATAAAAATTTTGGTCAAAAGTCAACTTGGTCAAAGTTAATAGTCAAAATCAATTGGTCTCTTAACTAGTTAACCTTAACTAGGTCAGGGTTGGGTAGACCAACCTGGATCCTAACCCAACCCTCCTTTTATTTTCCCTTTTTTTTTGGGTCACCCAAAGGTTTAACCCCTGGTGACTGTTCGTTCACGGGCCCAATCCGTGTATATCTTTTTCAATCCAGTCATGGGCCCAACTAGGCCCATGTATTCCTTAATTTCTCTTTTTTTCATTTTTTTAAATTTGGTAACCCAAGGGTTAAACCCCTGGGTTATAATCGGTCATGGGCTTAACTAGGCTCGTGTAAAGAAACCTTTCTCAGGTCTGGGCTGAAGCCCAGACCTGCCCTAAAGAAACCCTAGGGGTTTTTCGACCCTAGGGAAAAGATCAAGGGGCCTGAAAGCCGTCACCCCCTGTGTTGCGGCCAGATAACCGCAACTACTTCTCTGGCCAGTGCCCTAGTGGCTATCGCCATAAGGGGCTGACGTGGGCGGAGGGAGGGCCTATCGCTGGCGAAACGGCCCCTTGCCTTTATTTTTTAAATGTCCCTTACGCGGCAGCTTTAGGTCACCGCTCTCCCTGTGTTGCCGCAACCAAAGGCCGTGGCTCCCTTTTGCCTGAGGGTTGCCCTCCGAGTTCTACGCCGTCAACGATAAGGATGCTGCCTACTTCCTTTTGTTCACTGTTGTTTTTTTTTTCTTGATGCGGTGACCAAAGGCCGTCGCTTTCCTTCCTTCGCTTTGTCTTTCCGATGCGACAGGGAGTCCTTCACCGGTGGCAGTAGGTTGCCGCCGGCTACGTTCTGTTGTTGTTCTTACATATATATATGTATATATATAAAAACGAATCCAAAATCCGTAAACAACAAAAAAAAAATCATACATATAATCCAATATATTAAATAAGTCCACATGTATATTCGATCCTGAATATAAATTCTTATACTTTTATGAATACAATAATATATTCCTTAATAATTCAACCAAAATTCTAAACAATTGTTCTAAAATTTAACAATTTTAAAGAACCATAGATTGTTAAATTTGAGAATTTTCCTACAAGAATCGCATCTAAAAAAATTATTGATTCCCAATGATTTAACATGAAGAGGCTCTAGATACCGCTTATTAAAATAAAATATTGTGATGAAAACCATCATCACTTAGGATCATTCATGTCAAATCATGAAGAATATTGATAAGATGCAAAAGCTAATCTGAATCCATGGATTGAATATGATTCTTGAATCTGCAGGTTGAGGATCTTTCAAGTCAGGTGCGTAAGTCCTCATTCAAAGTTTGCCTCTATAATTTCTCTATAGATGGAGAACAGAAAAATAACATTTGTATTGACTTAGGGACCACAACTCCTTTATATAACTACTAAACCCTAATGGTTATCCTTAATTATCAATTTAGCCCATCATAAAATCAGTAATTATATTTTGGTCTCTACACATAGGAGGCCCACACTTAATGATGCATTAAAGCCCAAAACTAAAATTAATCACTTTTAATTGGGCAACCTTATTGATAGCCTTTAATACACATTTATTTAATATATTAGCCCATTTATCGGATTAATTCCAACATGTACTCTACTTGACCATGCTTTTCCACAACTGGAAAATTTGGCCTTTTTCTCAACGTTATTGTCATTACTAGATTCAGCAACACTATCACTGTCGACAGTGTTAATAATGCATATAGTAATAGTATGTAATTAACTATTACGTGGGTCCTTTTTTTTTTCAATCTTTTGGGTGGAGGTGCTTTTCTTCATCTTCAAATGGTCTATCTCATTAGCGGTAATACGTGGTGGTTTATTTGTATCCTTTTCTATAAAAAAAAAAAAAAGTGTCATGATATATTAGATACATCAAACATGACCACAAACAAACACACCGACCACGATGGTTTTCTAGGTCAGTGAACATCGTCTTAGTTAGATCGACTTCTCTGATGACTTTGTGCCACGAATTCTCTCTAGTGAATTGGCATTGCTAGGCAGGACTAGTTACTCGCTGATGGTGCCCGCGGGAGAGATGCAAGGGAGACGAGAAAAGTAAAAGGAAAAGGTTGAGAATTTTTTAGATATAAAGGTATTATGCAAAAGTGGTGTGAATCAAATGAATTAAAAAAATAGATGGTAGGGCTACATAATTGGATTTAAAAAATGATACGGTGCCTAATTTACTCACAATAGCAAGAAGAAAACCCAAATGAAACAAACTTAAATTTGGACTACTTTTGGGCCTTAACCAACAACACGGCTGCAATTAAATGAAACCAAAAAAATACTCATAACACTTTTGTGTTACTTGAAAATACCATATATATATTCCTTGTGTTTCTTAAATTGACCTAAACATTCCCTATATCCTATAATTGACTAGTAAACTTTTAAATAAAATACCAAAACTGCCCTCAATATAAGTATTTTGCAAGAAAAATACCCAAAAATGCCCAGTGTTTTTAGCTAGCCAAAACACCATTCTTGCCCTTCTCTCATCGTCCAAAAGTCTAAAACAATCATTTTGTTTGTAAATCAATCACAAAACACCTTCCAAAGCAATTAATTTTTTTTGCAAATAATAACACTACCCTTCCTTGTTTAAAAAAAAAAAAAATGAGGACTACTTTTCTTATAGGGTATTTAAAAAGTGTAGTAATAATTAATATTTTTTAATAAAAATTTATAACAGGTGAAAATTATTGGGTTATGATTTAGAGAAGCCTAAATCAAAAGACCTACTCCAGGAGGATAGGCTTGCATCCCAAATTACGTACCGAGCAGAGCAAGCCTGGTTGTGATGACACCTGCTAAGTACTCGACGTGCTTAATTCGTGTGACTCAAATTGGATTGTTTTCATCTGAATCGATTTGTTCACCTCGTCATAAAGTAATCGATTTAAATCTAGAAACTGCTAAATGGAAGTTATAATCCACTAAATCGAATAGTCAGTCAAACTAAAGTGGCCCGAATCTCGAGGCTAATGACTATTTGCCATGCGTCCCATTCCGTCAACAACTATACAAGCCCACTATCTTTTATTTAGGAACTTTGCTAAAACCTGGCCTCTATAAATAGGCCCAGACCTCTCCAATTAGAAAAACATAACAACTTCTCGGATTCTCCATCTAATTCTACTTATTCTTCACTCCTTTACTCTAACATACATGCATGCTTGCATTCTACTCCTAGGAATTTATTGTAATTTGTACCATATTTCTTATACATAGTGAAGTGACTCCTCAACAATGGATGTACCTCTATATTAAGTGAACCACTGTAAATTGTTGTGTGGTATCTTTTATTTAAAATTCTAATTTCTTTGATTATTATCTTGGTTTGTTTATTATCTGATTTTGATGCATTGACTAACAAGATTTCGTGTTAGTAAGCCTGCTTAGGACCTAACAGCTATAATCAATGGCCAAATAATCCTAATTTATTAATTTTCAAATTCTAATCTTAGGTAGTTTAATTATAGATCCAACTTTTATAAGTGCTTAACACTATTACTTATTTTTTTCTTATTAATGTAGTGTGTGAGACTTTTATATTGTGGAAATTAAAATTTTTGGTTAGAATTGATTTTGACAAACATCATTTTAATCTATATTTAAATGCGACTGAAACAATAATAAATTAAAACATTTGATAGAATAAATTTTAAAACTAAAAATACTCTTAAAACAAAAAAGTGGTAAAAAAATAAGTCTCTCTTATTGGCAAAACAACCCACTACCTAGGAGATCTGTCATCATAGGTCTTGTCTCCAACGTCAGCCAGGTTGCCAAAATATATGTGATGTAAATCTAAAAAAGTAATGTTGGTATTTTAAAAGTTTAGCTGCTTTAGGGATTATTTTGTGATCAATTTTACAAAAATAAAGATATTTTAGGCATTTATATAAGTAGAACTAATAGTAGTATTTTGGCTATATATAAACGGTGTTCTTGATAATTTTTTTTTTTAATACTTCTAAACGTGGTTTTGGTATTTTAAAAATTGTTTGCTCAATTGTGGGGAAGGGGTTATTTTTGGGCCATTTTTTTTTAAAAAAAAACAAAGGATAAGCATGATATTTCGAAGAAATATTGGGAATATTTTAGGTATTATATAATTATAAGTGGGACAAAAATGTATTTTGACTAAATATTGAAGTGTTTTAAGTATTTTTTGGATAAAATAATAATAATCAGTAACCAACTCACTCAACCTGATACTTCTCAAAAAAAAAAAAAAAAAATTCAACTTGGTTTCATAAATGCTTTAAGTACATCCAATTCACAAAAAAAAAAAAAAAAAAAAAAAAAAAAAAAAAGTTTATAAAAAAT
>CAMOHE010024845.1:0-28648 GCA_946598075.1 Artocarpus hirsutus
TTTTAACTCTAAATAACTTATCTAAAACATTTATTTATTCTATTTTTTATCATTAATTGCAGGCACTTTTATTAATTTTACAAGTAAACCAAAAGCGACAATATAACAAACTATAATACAGTAAAGATTTTCATATAAAAAGAGCAAAATAATTACCTTTCACTAGTAATTTTGTCCACTAATTATAAAAACTATAACAGTTATCACTACAGTTATAATTAACATAATTTTAAGATAGAAAAGATAATAAAAAATTAAAATTATTATATTTAAATGGAATAAATTTTTACGTTAATTTTGACAACACCTAGTCTTATAAAATATCTACAATCGACAATATAACAAATCATATTACACTAAAAGAAATTCTATAAAATTGAGCATTAATTATTAATATTAATTATGCAACACAATTAAATTATATAAACAAAACATGACCAAATTTATGTAAAACTGGACAGCATAACAACACTAATAATAATTACTAAAAACTTAAACATATAATTTATTCCATAAAAATATAAATATTATAAAGTAGATATAGAGTTAAAATCTATACTAGAGTACAATACATACAATATCATCTTTCTGCCTCATCAAACTTTCTACACTAATTTAAGTATTATTTTAATATTAAAAATGAGGTTGGTGGAGTACCTTAACAATATCTTATCATCCTTAAAGGGATACTGCTAAGCTAGAAGCTCAGTAGAAAAACAAAAGAAAGAAGTAAAGAGGGTGAAGAGGGCCAAGTGGCCGTGTAAACATAAAAAGGGAGGGAGTTTTTGTTGGGGATAATTTTATTATTCCTAATATTTTCAATAAATCTTATTCTATTTTAATTTTAATTTTAGTTTTTTTATTTTTTTATTGTTTTTGAGGGCATCCTTGAAGGATGCAATTGAGAAATGAATGATTATTTCCATTCTCCCACGCTGTTCCACGCTCAGCACTGTGCGTGATTCTGTTTGAGATCACGTGCAACGCACATATGTGACTGACGCGTCTGGAGAATCGGACGCTTTGACCAAGTGAGATCCTGCTACTGAAGTTCGCAAAAAACAACTAGGACCGAGGGGCATGACATAAACCATTAGTTGAGTAGCGGTACGCTGATCGAACGGGCACAAAATCATGCGCATATGAGATACGCTACACCAAATCATGAGCAAAATCAGAGAAAGTGGAATCCAGATGGACGGCTCAGGTCGTTGCGACAGCATGACTGAATGGCTCTCGTTCCGCCACGGGCCTTCTTTTTAATCTGACTTTCTTTTGATTTCTTATACATTTAAGGACCCTTTTTGTCCCTTTTTGTCATTTTGCTCCGTTTTTAAATCTAAATTTAAATAAAAAAACTAGAATTAATTATATTACAAACAAAATATTCACAATAATTTCAAAAATATTTATTTTACAATTACACACAAAACACACTAAAAATAAAGAAAAACTTCTGAAATTAACAAACCTTAACATGTATTTTATTTAAGACACAAAAATGCTATTAATTAAGGAATTTAATGAAAAATAAAAGTATAAATAAATAATTTTATCTTTGAAAAATATACACTTTTACAGTTTCAACACATGTTGATATACCTAATAGTATCATATATATGCTTTATGTTTAGATATTTTTGTATTTTTTGAATTATTGATAGTTGGAGAATTTATATTATTGTTATTATATACTTGTTTGATTTATTTACAATTTATAACTAGTAGTCAATTAATATCACTTTTAAATAAAAATTTAATTTTTTACAGCTAATTGGGTCATAATCATGTCATAAACATGTTTCAGTCATGCCATTCTGCCATAGCTCATTTAATAAACTTGTTTGTGTGTTGTGTCGTGCTACATATGTCAAAGTGTTTCATTTTCATGTTTAGGTTCTTGGCACGTTTATTAATCGTATTGTGTTCCTATTCATACTAATCATGTTGTGCCATAATCGTGTTGGCTCAAACACAACACATGAAATACAAATTGCCACCTCTAGTTGCTATATTATTAAGGAAATGAAACTAATTTATACCTTTTTCTTGTTTAGTGTTGTGAGTACTGAAAATAAAGTGAAGAAATAAATTAAATTAATTTTAATTTATATGTTCTTATCAATTTTAATATATTTTTTAACTGTTTTAGTATAAAGCTTTCACATTCTATAATGTCAAGAAAAAATAAGCTACAGTATAAAATTTTCTGTTAGGGTAACAATAACACCTTGTCCTGAGCTGTACATAGGTTAGCTTGTCAGCTGGAATTGTTGACTAAAGGATGTCAACTAGCTGAATCCACTAGAGAATATGGGTCAACTGGAAGGGATAATCGGATGGCAATTAGAGGGGTCCCACCTAGGACAAATCAGGGAAGGATCGTTTTTGTAACACCTGAGCATTTTGAGTACATTAAAAATGTAATAACTTAAAGATTATATTAAGACAAAAGTACAGTTTAAGGAAAAATACTATATAATAACATGAAAAATTATACAATATTAAAATAATATAGTGTAATAAAGTACACTAATAAAGTTATGCAGTATAAAAATTACACTGTAAAAGTAACGCAGAGTAAGAATTAGACTATTTAAGGATATACAGTACAGAAATTAGACTGTTTAAGTTAAAGCAGTATAGGAATAATACTGTTTGAAGAATATGAATGAAAAAGCAACACTGTAGCAGCATAGAAAATATACCGACAATATAATAAAAATACTGTCAATATAAATTTAGAATATACAAAGTTAGATAATATTGGAATTACATTATGTGATGGATGTGGATAAGTATGGAAGGTTATGAAACCTCATGAATTGTATGAAAAAGAATACTGACAGTATAGGAAAAATACTGTCAGTATAAACTTAAACTGCGTAAAAAATTTAGTAGGACACCTTGAAAGTTTTGATTGAGCCACCACATCTACTACTGTGGCCCAATCACATTTGGCCACTCAAAGTAACCTAATTGATGACTAAGGTGACTCACCACCACTTTTTGGTAAAAAAAAAAAAGAAAAAGAAAAAAAAGAGTTGAACTTACTCATTAAATAAGAGACCATTTTGGTCTCCAATGTGCAAGGAAAAAAAAAAGGAAGAAGAGAGAGAAACGTGATAACGAAGGAAAGAAAGAAAGGAAGGAAGAAAGAAAGAAAGAAAGAAAGAAAGAAAAAAAAGGCTATATTTTCTTCCTTCAAAACCGTCACCCCCAAAGCAATTCTTTCTTTAAAAATTTTGATGAATTCCAAGCTCAAATCATGTTTAAAGCAAGTTTAAAGGGTTTGATTCAATATTTGGTACTTATGGAGAGGGCAAAACAAAGTTTTGTGCATTTCAAATGATGATCAAAAGGCTTGGTGAAGTTTAGGTAAAATTCTAAACTTCATGCTTGACAAAGTATATGTTTTTAATGCATATTATATGTTTGATAAAAGGTTTTGGACTATGGCATGTAAGATGAATGTTAAGGCATGGTTTTTTTATGTTATATGTTGATGGTGATGATGATGGAAAAAAGAAAGTAATGTTTTTGGTGAAATTTCAAAAAGGACTAAATTGCAAAGAAAAAAAAATTCTCAACAGATTTAAAAATCAACAAAAAGTCCCTCTAAACGTTGGAATTTCAAAAAATTTATAACACAAAAGTTGTAGAACTTGTCAAAACTGTTAGGACAATGCAAACAATTTTCCAAAATTCAGCTCGGTTTAGAAGTTATGAATTTTATAAAATTTTGGACGTAAAATTTCAAGAAATGGAAATGTTATGAAATGTATTGAATTTGACCATAGTGCTTTGTAAGTTTTATTCCCTGCGAAAAATTGAATGTTATGGTATAGATTGGTCATTTTTGGTTCCAGGGACAAAAATGTGAATATTTTTGTGTTTCGAGCCAAAATTGTAAAATCATGTGAAAACTGAGTTTTCACTTGGAAACGTTGGTTTCCTACACTGCTGTAGGTAGTGAGTAACCATAGATGCTAAATTTTAAAGAATTTAAAGTTTAGTCAATGATTAAAATAAAAGAAACGAACTTAAGGGCAAAATGGTTATTTTATAAAAGTGGCTAAAGCAGACCCGAAACGCCTGATGTCGAGAAACATCCCTTAGCAGAAATTTTTTTATATTATGTAAGTAATGGAATGATAAAGTTAAGCAATTAGTTTTATAAAATTACAAAATAGACGAAAAACCTATTAGGGGTAAAATCATCTTTTTAAGAAAACGGCTAGAATGGAGTCGAACACTCCAATTTAGCATAACATTCTTAGACGAAAAAATGTTCCGTAATACATTAAGTAACGAAACCGTTACATGAGATGGAAAATTTAATAAGGGATGTTCAAGTGAAAGAAAGGTAACCTGGAGGGTTACAAAGTAAAGTAAATAAAAAGATAACCTGATGGGTTACAAAGATCAGTAAAAAGAGTGATAACCCGAGAGGTTATGGAGTTAAGTAAAAGGTACAGTAACCTGATAAGTTATGTAGTTAAAAGCTAGGGGGTACAAAGTTAAGAGAATAGTAAACCAATAGGATACAAAGTTAAGTTAAGAGGAAATGAATGTTTAAGGTTTAAGTTAATTATCAATCAAGTGGATTGATAATGAAGCAAGTTAACTAATAGGTCGGCTATCGTTTGATCAGGACACAGAAACCGACTAATGGAAGAAAAAGGAACAAAATAGAGAACGCTAGAGTGTAGTCTAGGTAAGTTCATACTTCACATACAGCATGAAGTGAATGATTTTCAAATACTTATATATATGTTTGTAAATATGTTTGCAAGTGGTATGCAAGTTGATTTAAAAGAATGCTTGCATTTGTTATGCAAAAGGTTTTAAAGTTTAAATCATAATTTGCAACGTATTTTTAAAGCATGATTGCATATAATATGCACAAAGTTTGAAGATCAAGTAAAAGTTTGCAATGTAATTGCAATAATTATGTTTAAAGCATGTTTTGTATTTTATTAATGCATAAGGTTTTACAGTTAAGTTATAAGTTTTATGTTACATTTGTTATACAATAAGTTGAATTTGTTATGCGATAGATTTTAGAGTATAAGATATAATTTGCAAAGGTGTTTGCATATGATGTGATAGTATTTGTTATGCTCACTAAAGTTAATAAGAAGGTAAAGTAAAAATAAAAAGAAAGTTTCATACCAACCTCTTTGATGTGAGGTATATAAGTAAAGTTAAAGTTTGACCTCCTTGATGTGAGGTACATGACTTCGATGTTCGATGGTCACAAGTCTTTCACAAGAAAAGCATTATATTCATGATCTCATAATTAATGATGTTGGTACGAACACTAAAGTAAGATAAGAAAAGTTAAGGAATAATGATAGAAAGCTAAAGTAAGATAAGGATAGTTAAGAAACAAAGGTAGAAAGTTAAAATAAAAAAAGAATGTTTATAAGACGCTTATAATTGAAAGTCTATAATTAAGCATAAATAGAAACATGCATTTTAGTTTTGCTTGTTTTCCTTGTTATGAAATATTTAAATACTATGTAAAACATTTTGAGGAATGTTTATGTTAAGTTTTTATGAAAAACATTTTTATGTTTACAAGAATAGGTTTATAAATGATGTATTACAAAAAACGTTTCAGAAATACTTTATAAAAAAAGTTTATGCAAAACGTTTAAGAAATATTTTATAAAAAACGTTTATGAAAAATGTATTCAAAAAATGTTTATGAAAAAAGTTTATGAAAACGTTTTTAGAAATGTTTATGAAAAATGTTATAAGAGAAACGTTTTTATGAGAAAAGTATTTAAAGTAGGTTTTAATGATTTGTGATAATATGTTTGAACTTACTGGGTGAAAGTTCATTAAAAGTTTCTTCATGCTGTAGGTAGTTTTATGGGTGACCAGTAGGACTCGCTAAAAAAGCTGAGTGCTGCAAATGACAGATGCGTGGAGTTGGGTATGGATACCACCATAGTCTGCTTCTGCTACACAAAGAAAATGTTTTCCACTATTTAATATAGTGCTTTCAAAGTTTTAAAATAATCAGAGTTTTAAGATATGTTTTTAAAGTTTAGGTCATATTTTACGAAATGTTTTATCTAATTGTAAAGTTAAGTTTTAAGCAATGATTAAGTAAATGTTTCTTAATATGTTATAAGAAACGATTTGAAAAGGTTTTAAAGTCAAGTGTTGAGCGAGGTCTCAATTTAAAATGTGACAAAGGTCGCAACAGCTTTTAAGTATGTTTTTAAAGATGTTAAAAGGAAAAGAGAAAAAAAAATTTATCTCATATCTTTCTTATCAAGGAAGTAAGATTAGTGTTTATGAAAAGACGTTTATGAAAGTAGATTGACTGCCCAGAAAGTCGGGTCGTCACAGTTCTTGCATCCCACGAAGACCAAATCAGCCGAATATGCAAATAAAGACAATGATCAAGCTTGAAGCAACTTAAAGCCAAATAATGAAGCAAGCAAATAGAAAAGTCAACTAGAGACAAATAGAGAAACTATCCTTTCTAAGTCAACTCAAAATCACTTCAAGAATTAAGAAACTAGAAGGCTCAATTCATTTTCTATAAATATAAAATTGATCCCATAACTTAGACACATTCTCTCTCTCTCTTTCTCCCTAATTTCTCTCTAAAACCCCTCCTCCTACTTACTCACTTTCTTCCTACTCCTCTAAGACCCTACAATAGATATAACCTATATTCTAAAAGTGAACTACTATAAATTTATATGTAATGTTTATTTTATTATACTTTAGGCCTTGTTTTCATTGCAAGTCAACTCGAGACAGATCAACTAACTAACACCCGAGCAACTTGAAGAAGCGGTCATTGGCCCTCTAAATGAATCTAGTTGTATAATTTACCCTCTACACTTTCATATGTTATAATGTTTCTAACCAAAATTGGTTTAAACTATTGCTTCCAAGCACCTTTTTCTTTTCTTTTTTTTTTTTATAGGAAAAGTCTCACATTCATAGCTTGCTAGTTGCTATAGGGGTTCATGCGTAGCCTTTGCCTTGCATGATAATATGGGCTTGGCACAACCCCTCCCAATTTCAAGATTTTTTCAAGGGAAGGATGATAATTGTACTAAGATTATTATTATCATTATTATTATTATTATTATGCTAAGATTTTAGGGTAAATTGCTCCAATAGTCCTCAACCTTTTACGAAAGTGAATATTTGGTCCTTAATCTTTTATTTTTGATCCATTAGTCCTCAACTTTTGATTGATTTTAGGGTAAATTGCTCCAATAGTCCTCAACCTTTTACGAAAGTGAATATTTGGTCCTTAATCTTTTATTTTTGATCCATTAGTCCTCAACTTTTGATTTTAATTGTCGAGGGACCAATTAACAATCAAACAGTCAAAAACTGATATCCAAAGTTATCAATAAGGGGACAAAATGGTCCTAAAATTAGCGATTTAACTATTAAATTAGTCTCTCAACAACAAAAAAAAAAGGTTGGGGATTGATAAATAAAAAATAAAAGATTAAGACTATAATCACACTTTCGTAAAAGGTTGAAAACTAACATAACAATTTAGCCAAGATTTTAATAATACATGAGAATAATTGATAATTTTACAAACTGCACCTTTTTCTCAAAGTTTTTCGTCAAATTTGGAGAGATTAAAAAGTATGAAACCCAAAAAGATTTCAATCCTCGTAGTTTCCCTTAGTCAAAAAATCATCGTCACCAAAACAAATCTACTTTCTTAATTTTCACTCCAAAATTTTCCCACCTTTCCTTTGCTCCACTTTTCATTCCTACCAGACATGAATGCAAAAGCCAGATGTCTTGTTCCACGAGGGACGTTCTCCTATTAATAGTAACATTACATCAAGTGGATGATTGGTACATAATAAAGTAAAAACAACATGACATATAACGTGGTAGAAAACATGACAAACCAATAACACCAAGTTGCCCTGTTCAAGCCAGGAAGATGCCCCAATGCTAGTGGTACAATAAACGTGTTATGTGGGAAGAGCCATAGGCTGCTGGCCTTATACATGTGCATTTTTGGGTCAATTTTCCTGTGTAGAGGGTCTTACAGACAGCTGACCATGTCGTTTTGTCCTTCATTAATGTATGTAGTTATGCTTTTACATATGCTTTTTATTTTATTTTTTGTTTAATATGTTTCTATTGGATACTCCCTTGGTATGTGATAATGATGGTTAGGCCAAGTATGTGATCTGCCGGCTGTAACAACCGAATCAAGTGGAAGTGGTCGGCAGCAACACTCTCCATTCATCTGGTCACTATCTTATTATACACATGGTAAGGATTTGGTGGGCTATTTTGTAGGTTGAATATCTTCCATATTTTTCAAGTATCTATGCAATATAGGGCATTTTTTTTTTTCTTTTTAATAAATAAGTAAAAATAGGGTGTTTAGACAAAATGTGGGAACTTATAGTTTGAACTCTAGTGCTGCAACATATAAGGGTTTTATATTATAACATACTTTTATTTTACTTGAAACGCTTTTATCACACTCTAAAAATTTAAAACTGTAACAATTTTTTACCAATTATTTATTTCATATGTAAAGTATTGCGAGACATGAAATGGCACAAAGAGGGTGACATGGTAGAAAGAAAATTGAAAACAGGTTGTTTGGGAGAGTAGTTCAAACTATTTGTATGAACTATAAACAGTGTAAATCTTACATAGCATAGTAAAAAATTACAGTGTAAAAACTTTCACATGTTATACTTATCAAACCTAAACTGATAATTTAAACTATTCTCTCAAACATCCTAAGAATCACCAACATATCTAAAAGGTGAGCAGTAACTTGAGATCAAGCGCAACGAACATCTTACCTTTTAACTACCTCAAGATGGGATGAAACATCAATTAACTTTACAGAATCTAATGTAGGATCCCCTAACAACTTTCGAAGCTTCTATTATTATTAAGTCTCGTTAGGTGTTAAATGTTAATACGTGTGATTAGGTGTTAATTCGTTGTTTTAATCACCTAATTTAAGCATATTGTTAGCTTTTTTTTTTAATTATTTTATCGAGTGTCTTCTCCCTTTTTTTTTTTTTTTTTCTTGTCTTTCACTCTCTATTATTATCTCCCAATTAAGTATCTACAATCTAAAGCGGTAAACTTGGAACTTTCCCCGCGAGAAAGAATATACTTTTTACACGTATATGAAGGGAGAATCCATCCCGAATTGTTTCAACCTTGGCTCCTTTTTTTTTAAGTTTTTTTTTTTATTTATTTCTTTCTCTTATCCCCTATTTCTTCCCTATTTTTTTCCTAACATTTGTGTTTTCTTTTATTTCTGTCTTGTCTTCATATATATATATATATATATATATATATATTTTTTTTTTTTTTTTCTGCTCAAATTTTTTTTACTCATTTTTTGGTTGACTTGTTTAATTGGTACGCGCAAAACATGTGCTTTTCGACCAATAGTTATAAAAAAAAAAACAATGTAAATTCGTAAACTTTCCTTAGGAGAAACGGGGTTTGGACAATTTCATTGTCGTTGCTGTCCATTCTCCAGTATCGATAGTGTATTATACGACGCTAAGCTAGTTGTTTCTGCGTTAGACTAGAAGGTTGTCTCAGTGATGACCAAAATTTCTAGTCCGTGTTTTGCATTTCGGTTGGCAACAAACAAATAGTTAAAACTCTCATATATTACAGATTTTAAATTAATATTTTTAGTTATAATGGTTCTCTCAAACACTTTGGTCCCGCTTGTTTTTTTCTCAAAACTTTTAAAAATATTTTTGTACTTTTTTCGAGGCAAAAATTTTTAAAATACTCTCAATATAATTTTTAAAAAATTCTCATTTTTTAAAACAAAAATATTTTTAGTTATTTTAAAAACAATACTAAAGCTTTTTATTATTTGTTTTCCTCAATCCTGTGAGTTCATTGCCAACAAGTTTAATGCAATCCAAATTGACGTCACGTATAAGTTGGAGAGGCTGACACGTGAATACTTAAAAATCCTTTTTCGACGTAGGTGAATACTTAAAAGTCCTTAGTTTCACAGAGATACCTCTGAAGCCTTCAAATATTTGGATTCAACTTAAAAATAAGGATGTGCTCCTAGATCTATCAAATCAAGGATAATAATTCCATGAAAGAGAACGAGAATAGAAGAATACTCATTTATTTGTTTTTAGATTTGTACTTGTCTAATAAAAGGCTACAAATAGGAGCAAACTCTTGTCTGTCAAAATCAGTTTTAACTAAAACTTTTGGTTATTACAACATAAAGCTCCCACAAGCTATAATGATTAAAAAAAAGTGAGTTACAGTGTAACAATTTAAAAATTTTAGCTCTAACTATATTTTTCAAACACCATATCTAACTAGGATAGTCCAATTCAAATACCATATTTAGCATATACATGCACTCAAGTCTCTTGGAAATAGTGAAACCCCGAAGCACCATTGTAAACATAGCTCTCAATTCGAAGATGATGAACTATTGTAAACCTTTTTTGTTTTCTCCTTCTTTACACTATCAACTGTGTACTTTCCACATAAATTTAATACAAGTTCCTTATTGATTGATGATAAGGAAAAACACAAATATCTTCTATTTTCTTAAGTTGTATGAGTAGCGGCTCAAGTTGTATGAAAAGGGACAAAGATGCTATGCATATATTCTCGACTTCTGGCTAGACTTGGTCAAGGAAGGTCACATATCAAAAACCCCAAACCGAGTCAAGCCAGATTGTCTTCTCATCAAGCATTGCTTCAAAGTCACAACTCTGTTTTCAGTAAACGGTTTCCTAACTGTCATTAGCGACAAAGGTTACCGTCTTCCAGGAAGCTTCAGGAGAACGGGGAAAAAGGGTCAATCGAAAAGGAAACCAAGGTACTTTCAGTCATCCCAGAATCAGCCTTTCCGAATGGACAAAGATCTTAGATTTCTCAAAGTAGTGATCATACATCACTATCAACTACTTCACACTTGAAAACTTTATTACCGTTGCTAGGAATTCACCAGGAACTTTTCTTTTGTCCTGTTTTTCCCATGGAGAAAAGTTGATCATGTGAGACACTGGAACATGATGCATAATTCCTTTCAATATATATATATATATATATATATATTATGTATAACAATTATGATGCATAATTTGAGCAGAACGTAGAGCACTACAAAGAATGAATTAATTAAAGAATAAAAGAATACAACCAAAATATTAGACTAACTTGCAAGCTCTCGTCTTAACTAGTGGAGCTAAGGAGGCCGCAGATAGGTTAAAACATTTACAACTAATCAGTCTACTCTAAAACAGTAATAGCTACCGCCTCGCCTTCATTGCCAAACACCCACATCTCACATTTCCGATAAATTTATTTATAACCAACTACAAACTTAGTAACGTTATCCAGACGAACTGCAAATCCTTTGATCCCTTATTTAGTTCTCGAACAGAAACAAATCCTCTTTTCTATGTGTTAGGTTGGTTTCTTCGTCTAAAAGAAATGAAGAACATCACATGTAACTCCCCAGTTTGATTAGCATTACACTGATATCGTCAAAAGAGCCACGGGATGCAGCTACTTCTACAAGCTTTTTACAGGCACACAATGGTTCTGGCCTGTCCACACCTACGTACCAAGGACGGACAATATCTACTGCCTCCTGATTACTGACCTGAAGCAGACAAAGAAATTAAGAATCTTGTAAGTTAATTGCTACTTAATGATTTTAAGGATAGGAACAATATAGAGTGATGAGAGTGATGAAACTAGATCAAAAGACCATACCTTATCCCACAATCCATCTGAAGCCAAGATTAAAAACTCATGTTCGGGTTGGATTTGAAGTACTTTTGTCTCTGGTTCTGCAATGACCCATTTTTTAAGGTGACGATCACCAATCCCTCTGGAGACAGCCAGAGATCCTTGGATTCTCCACACACCATGGCATAGATCCACATAGCCACCCTAGAAAAAAGATATTTGCTGTAAACATCAATACCAATGCCTTCCATAGTGTATAAAGTTTTAAGGGAAAATAATAAAATCATACAAGAATTATCTTAGCTCCTCACCAAGTTCTCAATTCTGTCCCTCTCATCTTCCCTCGAGGGGCGGTGATCCGAGGTTAGTGCCTCAGCAACACCTCCTCTGCTTATGACAGCCCGGCAATCGCCAACATTTGACACAACAAGATTGCCCTTCCAGATTAAAGCAGTCACACAGCATGAGCCACCGCGGGATTCCTCTTTAAGGAAATCAGAGTCAGTGTTCAGGTAACCTCGCTTAACTGCCTCCTTAATTTCTTCGTCATCACAATTCCTCCTCGCTACTTCATCTAATATGTTATTTTCTAAATTATCAGCTGCAAATTCAGCAGCTTTTGCACCTCCGTGCCCATCAAATACAGCAAAAAAAGCCTGCAAAGAATAAGTTAGAGCATATTAGGTTGCGAATTCCAAATTTCTAGCCATTCACTGCCTAAAACATGAAATTTTCATATGTAATTCCACTATCCAACTACGCAAAATTCTAATAATGGAAATCCCAGTTCTTCTGCAACTTTAACTTACAAAATTAACTAACTTTGCAATGCTAACTTATAAAGAGGGCCAAACAATCCAACTTAGCAATTTTTTCAGAGAGAACAAGTTTCCATTTTCCGAGAATTTAAGCTACTATTATATAACCAATAACATTGAGGAAAAAGAAAATAAAATAAAAAAAAGTGGATTTGTGGTTTACCTGCTTGGGATCACCTTGAAGATTGACAGCCACCGAGTATCGGTCCTCCATAGCCTCTCTCCTCCCTCTCTTGCAGTACACCGAGTAGCCATCATTCTCCACCTCCACCAGCTCCCTCCACGCCGCCTCCGTCGATGGCGTCGCCGGAGGAGCCCCGCAGCTCCACGACGCCACCGGAATGTCCAGCCTCGCCGGCCTCTTCCTCTTGAATACCGTACTCGGCGACGACAAAGACGGCACCGGCGCCGAACTCGAAGCCGATAGCCCCGTTGGAGGCTTCGGAATGCGGAGCCGAAACGGCGAAGAAGGCGACGACGGAGTCGAGAAGAAGAAGAAGAAGAAGCGGCAGCAGAAGATGAACCCTGGGAGGGCTTGAGGTGGGCTAGGGTTAGGGTTAGGGCCTCGGGAGAGGAGAGAAGAGAGTTCTTGTTGCAGAACAGAGACGACGACGAAGAGAACACCGGCGAATTGGAAACCGCGACTGAGCAAGACATATTTTTGATTGGATTGGACAATTGGAGTGGAAAGGGTGCCACAATTTTTCGAATTCGAATTTGTTCTTCTTGTTTTTTGGATTTCTGATTCGTGATTTTTTTTTTCTTCTGATGCTTTTTGATGGTCTTCGGAATCTTTTCTTGTTTTGCTGTTTTGATGTTCGTTCGTTTGAAATGATAGGGAGAGAGAGAGAGAGATGGAATATAAGGGAGGGAGAGCGGACGAGGTTGGTCAGAGTGGGGCCCCTACCTCTTCCGTGTTTGTTACAGAGCGCTCCTTTGGATTTTTTGACCAGTTTTTTAGGCACTCTTCACTCCTTTCAAAAAGTCATATTTGCCCTTTACGGAATTTTTGGCAATGACTTGATTCAACTCTCCTAAAAATAACCCAAAAAGATAAAAAAGGATTAAACTCTTATCCAAAAAAAAGGGGTTAATGAGAATTTCCAAACGCGTACAGCTAGAGCTAAGCACCACAAAACACATAATTAGGGTATCATAAGACTCTTTATGTGTGAAGCCCACTTGTATTTGAGCACGTAATTTTTTATAGGGTTTTTAATTACATTTGAGGAGCAATTTCCCATTATTGAAACTTTATTATACGATAAAAACCTACTTGTACAGATTTGTTTAATTACTTTCCATCCACAGTATTTATAATCACGTTCTTGAAATAGGCACACAATTTCATTCTTATGTCATATCTCAATTTTTTATTCTCAATTAACAGGAGATATTAATTGCTACTTTTTAGTGTTTTAATTGATTTTTATAAGTTGCATCCATCGACAAAAAGATGTCAGCTCATTTGCTAAGTGTAGTCTGGTGTGTTTGGTAATTTAGTTTAAACCGTAAAATTATGGTTCAGACCAACTTTGTTACATTATAGTGTTTTCTTTTACAAAATTTGAATTTCAAACCAATTTTGATTCAAAACTTTTATTAGTATGAAAAAGTTTACATTATTAGAGTGTGTTTAACAATACAATTAGAACTAAAAGTTAAAACGATTTTATCGTAACGTGTAAAAACTTTAAACTATAGTATATTTTTATTTTATACTATAACATATGAATTTTTTATACTGCAATAATTTTAATTAGTGCTTTAGTTCTTTGCTTATGCTATGATGACCAAAAATAATCAAGACTTATTTGTTAATGAACCAAAAGAGAAAAGGGTAAAAATGTATTTGGGTAAAGAACAAATGGTTGCCTTAATCCACGTAGGAGTGTATGGGTCGGTTATATTTAGGGGTCAAAACACGTTATACCCTTGCATTGGGTAATCGTGGTATCCCCAACGGCCGGAAGACAGAGTGGAAGCAATGTTTTTGACTTCCGCCCAACCCAAGCAATGAAAAAGATTATTATAATCAATTTCCTTCAATGCGCGGACAAAGGAAAGACGTTAAACATTGCTCAAGTACAGCCAAAAATGGGAATGGCATCACATTTTATTCTCCCATGGTGGGCCCCCACGTTTTTTGGTCAACAATTAAAAATAAATACTTTCAATCTCGGTTGCTGCTTCTCAGAAGTTACCGTTGCGAACAGCTTGACATCGGTGACCGTTAGAGAAGCCAAAGTGTCCACAACGTTACCGTCCTTGTGACATTTGTTTTTATCTTATTGGTTATTGGTTAATTTATTTATTGCTTGTTCTCATTGTGAAGTTGTATGCCATTGTCTCATTGGGCTTTCCGTGTAGGACAGTCCATTTTATAGACTACTTCTAGATAACTCGGTCATGAACATGTATGGTCGGCTGGATTGTCTGATGCAAATGTTTATTTGTTTGTGTCATTTTTCATTTTATACTTGTATAGGTTTATTTAAATATTACATTTTTAATTTTATATATTTTTAAATTAAGTTTAATATATCAATTTATATATTTTTTATCAATTTTTAATTTTGATCTAAAGATTTTTTCAAAGCACCCTCAAATTGAAAAATTAAAAAAATTTAATAACTTAAAACCCTTCGTACAAATGGTTTTGACTTTAAAAATATATAAAATACCTTCAAAATAGATGTTTGTGTGTTTGTGTTTATGTTCTCTTCATATTTTTAGAAAGAGTTAAACAACTTTTCACTTTTATTAAGGATAATTTAGTTATTTTAAAGAAAAATTAGCTGTTGATTGATATAAGATATAGATTTATGTATTATATCTAATCTAAATGTATGCATTTGATGAGATTAAAAAAGGAAGACATGGTTTTTAAATAAACCTAAAATAGAGTGTATAAAAATATAAATAATTCTTGATTGTTTAGAAGGGTTAATTACATAATTATACTATCTAGTTTTAATTATTTTTCAATTTATCTCTATGTTTTAAGAAACTACAAAGATATTATTTAAATTTTAAAAAATTGTTTCCATTCTATTTTTGCAAACTTTTTGAACAAAAAACTACAAAGATAAGACAAAAATATTATTAGTTAGGCCAAATTTGTTTCTAAAAATATTTTTCTTCTTGAGAAAAATTTTTAAAAAATATATTAACATTTTAAAAGTTATAAAACTTTTAAGGTCTTTTTTGAAATTCGAAGATTTCTTTTATAAATTTTTATGTTTATGAAACTTTAAGATATTTTTCCTATTTAATTTTTTTTTCTATTTATAAGGATTAAATTGAAACAAATTTTTGAATTTAAATTTTTTTTTTTGTAAGTTCTAAAAGCATATGGACTACTTAAAAAATAGTAAAAATTAATAGCCCATTTCGCAAAGCGGTCTAGACCACCGGACAACCTTATCGGTTATGAATAGTATAAAACTTTCATATACTATAGTAAAAATAATTCAAACCACCAAACAACCTTCTCGATTATAAATAGCATAAAATTTTTACATACTATAGTAAAAATAAAAATTCGTTACAGCGTAAAACTTTTAAATATTATAGTAAAAACAGTCGTAACTATCTTATTAATATCTTGTAAAAAATATAATTATGTAACCGGCCTGTGTTTATAATTGGCAATCTGAGTCCCATCAGTCCCAACAGTCCCCTTTTTTCTCTCTTTTTTTGGGCTTTCCAAGTTATAAGACGCGGAAGTTGTTGAAATTTGTTTCGACATTAGTCCAACTCGCTTTTATTCTTTACATGCAATCATCTCCAAAACAAGTGCCATACAACAAGAGACAGCGTTTGCATTCCTCGCAACAAAGTAAAGGAAGCCAGCGTTTACGTTTCTCGCAATAAAATAAAGGAAGGAGGCGGAAAATTGTGGTAAATTGAAAGGAGAATTAAAATTATGGGATGCTATGATATCGTCGATTATGGAATGCTTCTCGAATATCGTCGGACTATGTATGACTTGGCCGTGCAACAACCATCATGGGAAGGGCAACCTTCAACCAGCCGCCACGCGATGAGGATTTGGTTGCAGTCTGCAAAGCAAGAATTTTACGCTTTTTTTTCTTTTTTTCCATTTTTTATATTATTATTAGTATTATTTTGGGGATTTTTTATATGATTATTGTATTAGTGGTTTTTTTTGTGAATTTTTAGGCTTTTTGTGCTCAAATTATTACCAATAGGACATACTAAACACTAAGTAGTAATATGAAACGGTGCTTGAAATCTCCAAACCAAACTCATTATTTATTGTCTACTGACTTCAAGTCTCTTAGGCTAATCAATTTATTTTGGTTTTTTGTTAGGTACCAATTTTACCCATCGTTAATGATCCACAAATCAATCCATTTCATGATCCTATACAAATTCCCTAATCTAAGCCTTTTGATTTAGAATAAGACTAAAAAACTGATTGCCATAAAACAAAAAATAATTTTCACATTGAAATTTGTTGTTCCCCAACGTCCAAATACAACATAAAAAATGCGTGCACTGGATAGCGAGAGGAACATTTTTATCTTTGGCTTCATAGATAACAACATACACAAAAATGTTGAATAACATAAAAATGAAGCCCAAACAAATCCTAAAAAAAAAAAAAGAAAATTAAGGTTAAAAGCAAAATAATAGAGAAACTCAGTCCCTTAGATGTTCTTAAGATCTGCGATCATATCCGCAAATCATTACAGGTCTGTAGAGACTCATCACAGTTACTCTATTTTTTTTTTTTTCCAAAAATCAAAAATAAAATATAGCTGCGCGCTCAAGTGTTTTTTTCTCTTGGTGAAAAATTAGAGAAAAAATGGAGAAAAGAGCATGCAACACCTATTGCTATTGCTTCAAGGGAACGAGTCGGATGGGAATATGATGAAAATCATCCGCACCGACCAGATTGTGAAGCCGCTAAAATTAGGGCAGAAAAATTTCTAGATACTAACAACATTGAAATGGAAAACATAAAAGAAATTGAATATTCGAGAGAAACAGAGTCGGAGATCGTTTATATGGAAGCGAAAAACAGAAGATTGAGGAGGAGAGCTAACCCTAGCTGCAGAGGCGGTCGAAGGAACTGGGGAATGGGAGTATGGCTGCGAGGGCGTATCTACTTTTATAGTGAAGACGGAAGCTGTGTGGTGTGATGGAGAGATCGAACGGCTCGCATCTCGCCCCAGTTGGGCAATTGAGCGGCTGATTTTGCAACATTTATGGATCCTTAATGGGCCGGTTTTGAATCTTGAATGTTGTGCCCTAGACCCTAAAAATTGCGATCGATCACTTCGACAAATTCGTACCTTTAACGGGGATTTTCGCAGTGCCACGTATTTAATTATGATATAGCTTAACATATTATATAAATAATAATATGATATAAATAAATAATTTTTAAAAGTATAATATAACATGTAATTTTTTTAACCTTTAATGGTATTGCTTTTCGATTTTAACACTTCCATGAAAGAAAGACACTTTTTAGCCTGGTTTGGCTGAGGGTGGGCCTCATGTGAGGTCCTATCTGGTGGAACTTATACCTTGTGGGGTTTCGATTACTGTCCAATCAGATTGAAAAAAAAAATCACTTTTAACAAATATAAAGATACTATTGTTTCTAGGTATTTTTGATTAAGGCAAGGTAAATATGTTATCTAAAGAGAGTTTGATATTTTTAGCTAAGAGAAATAGTATGAATCAAATAGATAAAAAAAAAGAGACATAACACAATAATAGTAGTAAAAAAAGTAACAAACCACCTAATTTATTCAAAAAAGATAGCTTAATGAAGGTTTGGTTGGATTGAATCACAATGAATTAGAGTAAATTATAAGGAATTTAACAAGCATGGTTAGAAACAACTTTTTAGTTCAAAACATTGTAACATAGGAAAACTTTACACTGTAACAACTTTTTGTTTTTTCCTGTAATATGTGAGAGCTTTATACTATTTACCAATCAAAAAGTTGGTTCTAACCATGCTTATCAAATATTTTATTCTATGGTAAATCACTTTTCTACTATTACTATCATGTTCTTTTTTTTTTTTTTTCCTTCTTTTGACTCACATCATTTCTCTTAGCTATGACTACCAAAATACCTTTATATAAAAACATGTTTGCCTAACCTTAATTTAAAATTCCTATAATTAATTATGTCTTATATTCTGATCAAAGTGGCAAAATTATAAAACAATACCTTAGAAGTAGTATTTCTCAAACCCGTGAATTGGGGGTGAATGTGAGAATACTTTTTAAATTAGTTTATGTAACTCTTAGATTTATGCTACCAATTGTGCATAGGGATGGCAAAAGGACGAGGCGGGGTGACGGTGGGTGTGCTATCACTAACCCCATACACTACTACTCTTTTGTCCCCCATACCCCGCCCCTATACCTACCTAATTTAAGGAGGGGGCAAGGTTAGGGAATCCTCATCGGAGGAGTTATCTTCATGGCCTGTACGTTTATCCATTTGGAGTTTTAGAATTGTTGCAACATTATTCAACTCAAATCAAAATTCATTAAGTAAATTGTAAAACTTAACAATATAACCACTTATATCTTATAAAGTAAACCTTAAACAAAATCAAAATTCCATAAATATGAAAACGAAATTTATAATATAAACCAAAACATTAAAATACTAAAAATATATTTTTTTTTCTTGCATATTCTCTTCATAACTTCATGTCAATTCAATTATTTTACAGCAACGTCCTTCACATATAAATATACATAAACATACATAAAGGCATATATAAAAAAATACACATATAAATTCATATATATATATATATATATATATGTAAAAAAAAAAATAAAGAACATGTAATCAGTCGGGGTGGGAGGGCAAGGGAGCTTAAAAGAACACATACTCATTTGAGGAAACAAAGAATAGCGAGAATGAATAAAAGGTTTGGAACAGTTTGATCATCTATTATATTATATATAATTAAGATACAACTCTTTTATATGCCATCATAAAACGAGTCATGATTTAAAAAATTTATGAAACCAATTCCTCATTGTTTTACGAACTTTTTCACCAGTTATCTAACACACATTACCCCTATTTTAGTTTGTTCCAGTCAGTAGACCATTGGTTTACGTTTTAGTAAACTAGCGATTTAGAGAAACCTATTTGGTGGTATTTTTAAAATGATTTTGTTTTGGCATGAAGATGAAAATGAAAAATTTTTGGGAATGGTATTCAGATGTTTCTTGAATTGATTTTTTTTTAAAAGATTATTTTACCTATAAGAAAAAAGTGAAATTGTGTTTGGATGTGTTTTGAAATGTGTATTCAAGTATGCATTAGGAAATAGGAATGAAAATGAAAATTAAGAAACCAACTTTTAACCATTTTATATTTATTTAACACAAACTATACTCAAAATGTTTTGTTTGCGTTCTTATTTTCAAAGCTTTTGCTGACCAAAAGTTATTTAAAATACGTTTATGTTTCTATGCCTCAAAAGACATGCATACACAACAAAAAAACAACACCAAACGTAAAAACAGATCTACTCACGAGTAATCTAGTGGTATAAAGGAGGAAATATATATATATATATATATATATTTCTCTTTGCAAACACATAATTAAAACGAACTAGCAATATAGTTAGGAAGTTTTGTTTAGTAAGGGCGTTGGCAGAGCAAATTTTTCAAGCTAATCAAAATGACGATTCAATACGAACTATTTTACAGATGCAACTCTTCGAACACAAATTTGCATTACAATATGGAAAAATAAGTATATCATGGTGATTTGTAGTAGCTGCCCGAAAATAAGGATTTCACCAATGAGCACAGTAAGTAAGCATTGAGGAAGTGTTTGTAGAATAGGCAGGCTTTCCTCCGATGGCTTCTAGAATTCCTCCTGCTGTGCAAGTTTTATTTCAAATTAATAAGGTTGATTAAAAAAAAATTGAGGGCTTATTTATGTTTGGCATTCCCTTAGTAATGCAGGTAAAATTAAAGGCAGAAGTTGGTTACTACAATGTTAAGCTTAATTAGAGAAATATGATTTAATCATTCATAAAAGTTACACTTATTCTGTCATATTTGAAACAAAGGTTATGCTAAATCATTATTTATATTATATATTAGATTTTGCCACAAATGAGTGTACCTTATATTTATAAAGAGTAAGTCTTAAAGAGCGTTTATGAATAATTTCTTAAGAAACAACATTGAAGCCCACGGACCGGGCAACTTCACAGGTAACATGTGGCAATTCTCTACAATAATGGGCTTATTACAATACTTTCCCGGAGTAGCAGGTTACTCAGATGACCAAAGCAGGCCTTATGAACCCAAGCATTTTGTGGGTTTCAGGGGCGGGGTTTGGGACTAAATCAACATTTCCTTTTTTTTCTCTTTTTGGGCTCTGATAAACCAAATTTTCTAAACCTTTTTGATTTTCACGAAACTTGCACAACATGTTTTTAATACGTAAACCTTGTCCTCCATCATCCATTCATCAAACACACAAAAAAAATGTAAGTTGTCCAACAATGATAAGAGAGGACGTTTGGAATGTTGAGTTTGACGATATGAGCAACGGGAGGTGGCCGATAGGGATTCGACGGCACGTGATATAGGCGCAGATGGTTAAGGACTTGAGACTTTGTGTGAGAACATGATGTTGTAGTATTGAATATGTTGATGTCAGGATTCGTTTAATATTATGTTCTATCATTTTCTCTTTTTTACACGTAATATTAAAACGTTGAATTGGATCGGGTTAATTGGATTTTTTAAATTCAAATCTAACCTCGAATCCAACCTGATTGGATAATAGAATACGGTTCGGAATTCAAATTAATAGTTTCAAAATATTTAATTTTTTTAGATAGATTGGATTGGCTTGGTCAAATCAATTAGATGACGGAATCTTTCATCTAGTGTATCAAAGGTAAATAAGAGGAATATACTGATTCCATAAAATTAATATTCGATTAAGCCAATATTCTAAAACAGGTATTCTATTCGCCACTCGCTCAAACTCTTTCATATAAATTTACTGCGACTTGATTGTCTTATAATTATGATAGGCTAGTTACATGCTGGCACGCAGCTAGGATGAGTGGGAGCACTCTTTTTTTTTTTTCTTTAAATGTTATATGTAGATTGTGTATATATCAACTTGCTTTAATATAAATAGTCCTACTGAACCACTGCTCCCAAATTTTAAAACCCCACACCCAATCAGTATTAAAAGAAAAAACACTTGGTCTAGTTTACTAGCCTAATAAAATGGGCCTAATACATGATTAAAGCTTTTGTCTAAAAGAAAAAAAACGAATAAGAGAAAAAATTTACCCTCTTCTTTCTATATACTCTTTTTCTCCTTTTCAGATACGAGAAGAGAAAAAAAAAACACTCACCTTTTAGACGATATCAGTCAAGAGTGTAAGCAAAAAGGGCCGGTTTGGTAGTATTTTTAAATGGGTGAAGATGATTTTGTTTTAAAAAATGAGAATTTTTGGATAATAATGTTAAGAATGTTATTTACTCTTGAACTTGTAGCATTGAGTGAAAAGGTTGTTAGTTAAATACCCAACATTCATATTATTCGCATATTTAAGTTTAAAAAGAAAAACCTTTCATTTAAAATTTCTAATATTTTTAAAGGTATGAAAACTTGTCAAGGATAATTGTGTTGTATTAATAGATATTGATTTTGATTAAGTTTTTGTTTTAGCTGTTAGCCTCCACTGATAAAAATTCTTAGCTTTATCTCAAGTTATACGAGATACGATTGCACCCGTACACCCATAAGGTGCACTAATCTTTTACTATAATCTTCTTTTGTTTTAGTTTAAAAAAAGACTTGTTTTCATGAATTAATACATTATGTAAAGGGTATTTGAAAATGATTTAAACTTAAAACATTATAGTAGTTTAAATTTTATGAAAAAAAATATAATAATAAAGTTGGTTTGAATCCTTTTTTTTATTCAAATAAGTTCCGGAAGAGACATTCCTTAAATCATATATATATATAACAGTTGGACTTTTCCAAAAAGGAGAAAAGTATATACATATACATACATATATATATATATATATATATATATATATATATATATATATCAATCAGTTGGACTGACCACAAAAATACATAGCATATAAAAGGTAGCAAGACATTTGAAACCTTTGCCATGAGGATAGATTTTGGTGGAATACGACATCCCGGGGATGCAGACGCTCATATAGCAAGAAGAATCCGTCAATATCTTATAACGCCCGTTGCGCCACATATATTACAATTGTATATATTTTTCTGTTTCTTTCGTGCTCTATGAGAACAAGAACAAGAAAGTGATTTCATTGCAAGAATATTTTTAAAAAAAATCCAACACATATTTGTAATTTTTAAATCTAGAGTTCAAATCTTCTCCATTTTCAACTAATAAAACCAAATTTTTGTGCTTTTTCTTGTTTTGAATTAATTACAAAAAATTTCCCTCAATTATAGGTATTTTAACATTATGCCTTTGAACTTTAAAACAAAACATTTATGTCTCTGAACTTCAAAAAGTAACATTTATTCCCTTGATTTATAAAATATTGACAAAAAAATCCCATAAATTATGATTTTGAGCATAAATGACACAATATTACACAAATAATAAGATTGTTGAATAGTTTATAGACTATTATTTTATTCTAGTGTGGTCAAGTGAAAGAATATATTATTTTTTAAAATTTTTTAAGGGTTTTTAATTTATATTTTTAACAGCTAAAATTTTTAATTATATTTATTTTTTCAATTTAAATTAATTTAAGACATGACATAGTTATCAAAATACATCTATATTAAATACCAAGATTTATTAAAAGTTTTAACAAAAGTAGCTTTTTTTTTTTGTTAATATTTCATATTTTAAAAAAAACACATATTATATTTTAAAGTTTAAAAATATAGTGTTACAAAGCTACAATCAAGAGAAAATTTCTATAATCAATCTTTTTTTTTTATTTTTTTTATTTTGCCTACGGATTCTAGAGGGACGTACTTGCGTTGTTATCATCACCCGGGGGGCCGACCTACGACAAACATTTTATCTTCTTGTACGTAATTCTCCAATTTGCAACTGGGCTTTAAACTAATGACGCGTTTACGACGACGACGAGGACGTCGTTGTCGTTGTTCGCAACGAACGACGACTTTCCTTTTTCTTGTCCGCAATCAACTCTTCGTGGATGCCACATAACTATGGCGATATTTTTGTACTATTTTCAAAACGTACCTCAGGCAATTACATCGATACAGAAATATAAAATATTTATATATAATAGAAAAATAGGCAAGTTTTTATCGTTTTGAACTATATTATTAGATTTACTTGTATTAAAAATTAGTATGATTAGTGTGTAAACACTTTTGTCATCCTTTGGACATTGGCACCAATTCACCGCTTTTTCTTGTACAACAAATGAAAGATTATAAAATTCATGAATCATCTTCCAAGAGTGAGTCAGATGCCTCATAAAAAAGAGAATGACTAAAGTCACTAAAGTCCCTAAGGCCAACATTTCCTTCTTATCCACAAACCCAACAGGTCAATTCTACGCATTAATTAAGGACAATTATTTACAACGAATCCAATAGGCAATAAGAAAGGAAAAGGGAAAAAATTAAAAAATTAAAAAAAAAGAAAGGAAAAAAAAAACATTTTCCACGGCATTAGTTTATGCACAAAATTATAAAGGGATAAGGAAGTAAGATGCTTTAACCGTGCGAATCTGCCTAGCATTTTCAGCGTGGGAAGATTTGATTCCATTACCCGAAAAAAAAAATTCAAGATTGATAGAGTATTTAAAAAATAGTTTAAATTATAAGTTTAAATTAATATTAGTTAATTAAAAACTACAATATATAAAAATTTTATGCTATAAATTTTTACTATAATATATAAAAATTATACATTATTTATAGTTTCAAACTATTTGATTTAAACTATTTTTTTTTCCAAGCACTCTGTATATCTCTTTAATGTCATTTTCAAAAGGATAAATCGAAAAAATCTTTGTTGAATAAAAAAATGTGTAAAATACAAAAAAAACGTGGCAGTTGATGCAGCCTCGTGTCGCTGCTTATTTATCCGTTGCGAAACACGCAACGCAGCCGCGTCGCCGCACCGGGACACGTGGCGATGACCATCGAAAATCGTTAATTGGGCCTCTGTGGTCCTGCCTAGCGATCCGATAAAAGTCACAGTGCTGAGTCATTTGTTTTGAAATTTTTCTGCAAAGCAGGATTAGAAAATTATTAACTTATTAAAAGGTACCGTCAACTTTGGCGAGCAAACGTATGATCATTAACATTTTACCTTTTTTTTTTTTTTAATTTTAAACCAAAAAAAAAAAAATTACTTTTTTCCCTGTTTAAAAATCAGGGGATTTCGTTTTCAGTCGGCTCACCTTTTCCCACAAGAAATTTAACGAACGAAATTTTGTCAACTACAATAGCACATTCCTTACGCCACATAATGGCTTAATGGATGATAATTAATTTTATCAAAAATCGAATCTCTCGATCTCTCTATGGACCCTTATGTGACACATGATCCGACAAAATTATAATTGACTATAATTAAACTCAAAAAATAACTTTAATATTATATCATGTAAGTGTTTTATATTATAGCTTAGAAAAATTATACTTTATAAACAGTTTAAACTCATAAAAAAATGTTTGGGAAGTGTGGTTAGAACCATTGTTGTAGTTTAAAATACTATAGAATGTAAAAACTTTACATTATAGTAACTTTTTATTTTTCATTGTAGTATGTGAAAGCTTTACACTATTTAGTAATCACCACTGTAATTCTGACCGATGTTGCCAAACATCCTATAAGTTCGAACTTATTACCTAAACACAAAGTAAGGGAGCTTAGTGGCTGTGGTGTTCATTTGATTGTGTGCGTGTTTGTTTGTTTTTTTCCTTAATATAAGGTCAAGTTGATTACTAATAAAAGAGTTGAATTATATAGTGGAAGTCTTCGTGATAGAAGTCTCGGATATATCGAAATTATTTTGTCCAATTGGATGAGAGAGTTTTTGTTTGAAAGGATCTTGATTGAATTCCTCGAGATAATCTAATTTCGATCAAATTTGTGACAGTGAAGTTGGAATATAGAAATTATATATATCGAAATAATTTGGAATAGCAAAATTACATAGTACTTGCTATCATGATATTCATGTTTTGTATTACAAATCACATAATAATTAGTTTAAGGATGTTAAAATTTGTTGTTTGTAAAACATTATAATTTTTTTGCCATATTAATTTAACATTACCAGTAAAATTTTTGCTATATATCTTTTTTTTTTTTTCAGAAAAGGCATTTTCAAGCAAGTATTGTCACTACATGTATTGAGGACCATTTATTTTCGGCGTCTCCTCAAGATGGGAAAATGAGATCTATTAAGAGAGATCAGAAAAAACTGCAAAGGCCAGTTTAAATCCTGACCAAATGTTTATGCGAGATATATTTCATGAATTGAACTTGTACATTTATCTAGCTGTCCAATTTGAAAAATGCTTTAGAACGTATATCAATTTGAAAATGACAACCAAAGCAAGGATATTGTCACAATTTACCTTTTCTATGGCTAGTTATAGGAAGTTAATTTTTTCTTTTATTTGTTTGCTAAGGAAGAGATGATTATTTACTAAGAAGAACAAACATCAACATATATATTGTATAACAGTTCTAAATACAACAACTAATAAAAAATAAGTTTTATATCTGAATCTCATAATGTGAGACCTATCTATCTTTTATTTAACGTGTGTTGTTTATCACTACTGATGCCTTGTAGCATTGTTCATAATACCAAACTATTAAAAAAAAATAAAGAAACATATATATTGTATAACATTTCCAAATACCATAACAAATAAAAAATGATTTTTATATTTGAATCTCATAATGTAGGGTCTACCTATCCTTTATTTAATGTGTGATGTTCATCGCTATCGATGCCTTGTAGCGTTGTTCATAATACCAAACTATTAAAAAAACAATTGAGAAATCAGTGGCGGTGTTTGATCGGATTCGCATGTAGTAATAATTTGTTTCATTAAAATAGTCAAGGGAAATAAGTGCGCTAAAAGCCATTATTTCAAGTTTTTAATGAACTGGAATATTCAACTATTAATAATTCTCTTCGTCCTCTTATCGTGAAACTGGCATCGATTTTATTGTTTTTTATTAGTAATAATTGATGTTAGAAAAAGAATTTGCAAATGGAGAGACATGACATTTAAACAAAGGAGAAAAACGTGTGTTTGTGAAATATAATTGTAATACAAGTTACAAATTAATTGATTATTAAGGAACGCCCTACAATGTTGAAATGCAGTATTTCGTGGGAACACGCATGGGAGCTGATGTTCATTTGTTAGAACTTGAAAATACAATATATATATATATATAATATATATATATATATATATGTAGTAGTAGTATAATAATAATAATAATCCTTTACACACTTAAGTTATTTTTTCTTTGCGGCAAGATGGCATCATCAAATTTTGGCGCATATAGCAATATTGACACCCACTAAAAAAACTCATCTCATACGAATCCCACCTCACATTTATTTTTTTAAAAATACAATATTAACTAGCCCAAAAGTAACACAAAACAAACAGGATGAAATGGGTTATAAAATCAACATAAAATAAAAGAAAGCACAAGTTGGTTGAAATTTCCAAGTTAGAAAGATTCACATATCCACTCAAAATAGGTGAAAAGTATGGCTCATTAAAACCCTAAATATGAAATTTAACGGAAAAAATCCATTGAAGGAAAAAAAAGAGTGCATCATCTTGTAGAAGCTACAACTAAACGTGCACACGAACCTCTAATTGTAAAAATCAACTCTGAATGCCACTGTAAATCATGGTTAAAACTATTATTTTCTGCAACTTAAAACACACAGAGCATTGAATTTTTACCGAGCTCCTTATTATAAACTAAGATTAGATATCCAAATTTTTTTTTTAAACTTTAATCTATCTTTTTAAATCCACATGAACTTTCAACTTTGAATATTCTTATGCTATCAATCTGTCACATGACGTGTTTCTACGATATTTTCTATAATTCAGAACAAGAATGCTACAATTGGTAGCATACCAAATAATTTTTTTTTTACTAAAATTATGAATACTGAGGTGAAATATGATCTTTTAAACTAGGCAGTGAGTAGGCACGGAGCCATATACATGCCACCCGGGGCACCTGTCCCCTCTAAAAATTAGAAAAATATGTACTGATTCAGATTTTTAACAAGTGTACCAACTAATCCCTGATTAGAGTTGCCAAGCTTCACTCAATTCCTGGCCTTCAATTTGTTTAAAAGGCTATTTATTAAGCTTTGAGTATGTGTCATTTCTTTCAAGCATTAAACCCTGTTTTTGTCCCTTCCCTTTTCTGTTTGTAACAGTAAAGCTCTTTTTTTTTTTTTTACACTTTTTCATCTCTCTTTTTCTGTTTTACCCTTCTCTCTCTCTCTCTCTCTATATATATTAATTCAGCCCTAATTCTCAGCCCCCTCTTTTTTATTTGTTTCCGTTCTTTGTATTTCTTTGCTTTCTACATTCTCCTCTCTCTCTCTCTCTCCTCTTTTTTAATCCTTTCTAGTTCCTACGAGTAACAAGCCAATACAAGTTGTTCATCAACACATATAAATTTCCGTATTATTATATGTATTTTCTTTCTACATTCGTGATAATATTTAGAAATAGATAATACTGTTATGTAATATGTTATAGTATTCTCCTTTACTATCATATAGGAAAAGTTTTACTCTATATATATATATATATATATATATATATTCTATTTTAGTCTATAAATTCGTTCTTTATTAGTGTTTCTACTGAATTCAAATCTTGGCTCCGTCGTCGGCATTGAGAATGTGCAAAATGCAATAGTTCTTGTTTGACTCGAGGATAAGCGTCAGTCGAGAAATAGCACATGCATACAACATGGCTGGAACACGTGGAAGGTCCAATTCCTATCATTTTCC
>CAMOHE010024847.1:0-20149 GCA_946598075.1 Artocarpus hirsutus
CTCTTCCATACCGTTAACTTTTGATATTATATATATATATACACACACTCACACACATATAAATGAAACCTCCAAATCAATTCGGAAAGAAATTGTTGATGTTCGAGATTTGACCCTTTACAAAAATAGAGACTCCAATTTTATCAAAAGTTTAAGCTTTTAGCGGTTAACAATTAATTCCTAAAAAAGTTTGTTTTTATATGAGGATTATTATTGCTTTATAACTTGCTATCTCTCTTGCTATTCTCCTCTCTTTAAATCGCTAGTGTATTGGCACCAGTTGAATCGTTTTGGATCACCAATTCTCTTTCCGATCTTCGTTGACTTAATTTATAAACTACAAAGATGAGAGGTCAAAAAATCAATCAAGTCCAAAGAATATTTAAATTTAGCAAACACCTCTAAGTGGAACAATGAAATATACCTCTAATTGATTTTTTTGATCAATTACTCTTAATACCACTTTTGGTGAATCAAAAGACACAACAAATATATGTGAATTCATTAATCACTCAGGATTAAGATGAGTTCAAAACTTACCAATAGTAATAGAATATAATTATTATTATGGAATTATAAGACTCGTAATTCCATTGGAGGTCATGGTGCAATGTATTCTAAATACAATTATTGATGCTTACCGTGTTTCGGTGTCATACCAACACCACGTGCGGCGGCACATGGTGCTCTACTCTTCGCTGTTCGCCTCTATCCGATCCAATCGACCTGCAACAAGAGTACGGACACCTCAGAGGCACAAGGTGGTTAGTAAACAAATCAGGGCTCTCCGATGCTCAAGGCAGGGTTTGCTCGATAGAGGTTGGGAACTGGAACTGGTTCGGTAGGAAGCAGCCCCCTCTACGCAATTAATGCATCATATTTATAAGTTATTACTTGGACCGGGTGTTAGGTGGGTTTTGCCCACAATTCGAGTGTTACATTATGGCTTGTCAAGTTGCCAGCAACAAGTGTCACGTCCCTCCGCCAATGGATCATCTCCCATTCATCGGTGAGTTGTGTGCCATTTGTTGAGCAATAATGGTGTGTGGCGGGCTGCTTTAGCATGGCGGCAGTCCGACCCAAGTTGTTAGTGGGTCCGAGGAGGCAGCCTAGTGTGCTGCGGCTCGGGAGGCCTTGAGGAGCACCTCGGACATAAGATTTAGTGTTATTAGGGTTGGTCGCTGGCTCTTTGTATCTTTGCCGAGCTGTTGGGCCGACTACCTAGAGATTGGCTCTCCGACGGTGGCGTCGAGCTCACCCTCAACAACAATAGTATGTCTATCTAATGATCTCATTACTTTGATTTATATATATAAAATCATTTAATTCATAATAGAAATATAGAATTTTATCAGAATAAAGTATTCAACTTTATTTACTTATTGTGTAGGAAAGTTTTATCTTGTATCCTATACAGTTATATATATATATATATATATATATATGAACAGTTCACATGCGATTAAAAGCCTTAAAACTAGTATATAAGCCTTATGATATTTAATCACAAATAAAACGATGAACAATTATTACATGATAATTAATAAAGTCCATAAGCTTTTTCTCTTAATATCATCATAGGATTCCTATATGCTCTACAAGCACTTATCCCAACCATTTTACTTGTTGTTTTGAATTTTATTAAAACTTCTCACTACCATTTTGAACTTTTATAGGGTGTTTGGGAGAGTAGTGGGAACCAGTGATGAGAACCACTTTTACTGTAGCATGCGAGAACTTTTTACTGTAGCAAATTTGTTTTTTGTTACTGTAGCATGTGAGAACTTTTTACTGTTTATAACTGAGATTGTGGTGGGAACCACCAAAACAAACGGGGCCTTAATTTCGTTCCACTTAACATCACCAGTTTCGTTTTCCGTCAAAAAGGAGACGGAAAAAGATCATGTGCCCTCTCACGTGCTAGTCTATGAACGTAAATTTAGTTTTTTTTTTCCCCCTTTTTTGAAATATCCAACCACCAACCATACCCAAAAACAAAGAAACACTAGAACATCTCAAATTTCAAAATTTATACAAACGACTTATACTCAAACAATGACATTAATATAGCATTAGATTTTTCAAAAGGTGAAAATTTAAAAAAATGGCCATCTACAAAAAAGAAGTGTTTTCCTTGCCAGGTTGGAGTCAGGTTTCAAAAATCACGAAAAAATTACTCCTTTATGCCGCTAACTTTAAAAATTTTTGTGTGTATGAAAACTCTGAAATCAATTCGAGAAAAAAATGTTCTAAAATGATATTTGAGGTCGCCCTTTGTGAATTTGCCTAAGCTTTCAAATATAGGTTTTTCAAGAAAACCCTTGATTTAAATTCTATGAAACATAATTAATCTAATACTCAGCTATCGGACTAAAACTTTGCTTGGACTGTTAAAAATGTATTGGCTTATCTAAGTTCAATCATTTTCTTAGGTTTTTATGTTCTCTTGTGAACATTTCTCTTAATTCTTACCGAAACAAGAATTTGTAAGCTTTAAACTTATATTTTCCTATGAACTTAACTGTGTAATTATTAAAAAATCCTTAATTGATTATACTTACTGGTGATTATAGTAGAGAAAGTAATTATGCTACACCGGTGGAGCATAAATGCTTTAGCCATTGGATTAACATTCTAACAGTCTGATCTAAAACTAGAATCAGTTTTGTATTACGTGCTATAAGTTTTTAACATGGACAGTCGTAAATCATACCATTAAAATTCTAATCCAATGGCTAATGGCACCATGCTTCATGGATGAAACAAAATTGCATTCTCCATCGTAAGAATTCTTGAAACGAAACGGTAGAGGACAAATGTTTTTCTTTAAGTGGAATACAAGTGTAACGAGATCAAAGTTTAAAATAGTATAATGACTAGCTAATGTTCAATAAAGTGATAAAATTTAACGGATCAGTTCTGAATAATCCTTTATATTATTATAAGTTTTGCGAATAGAGCATGGAAGGTGGAAAGGGCAGAATTTAGTAATAAGAAATCAATGAAATACCACGGAGTGGGGTGATATTGACACTAAGGGGGGTTGTTCGAGGTAAGGGGAGGATATGGGAATCGGAGGTTTTCATGCGTTGAAGGTTGAAGCATTGAAGCATGGAGAGTGATGCATTGAATGAAAGGACATTTATTGTTAAGAAAAAGAATTGAATGGCCACCCCCTCGGACAATACCCATACACCACATCTGACACTACACTTGCCCATTTTACCATTTTCTTTGCTCCACTTGACATCACCAATCTGTCCTCAACACTTGACATGCCCTTCCATTTTTCATAACCCCACTTTGCTCTTTTTTTTTTCTTTCTTTTTTAAATATGATTGACTTAAATCATGTGAAACTCACGCAGGACTACACACACACACACAAAACCAACGTAATTTGATGGAGACGGATTAAAATAATACAATATCAAAAAATATATATATATATTCCTCTTTCTCTTTTTTTTTTCAACTAAAATCCTAAGCAGCAATTGACGCTGCGATGGTTATGCTCGTTTGATGATAGCAATAACGGCATGTTTGGCACCCAATATCATATTGTATTATATTATTGTTGTATAATACAAATGTTTGCTTTACACCATATCAGTATATTGTATAACACTATATAATGTTTGTTTATCACCCTATTCTATTATATTAATATTTACACTTTTAAACATAGTAAATTTGAATCAGGTTTTAGGGTTAAATTTCAAGGCAAGGGTGGGGTTCCGAGACAAGTGCCAGGGATGGGAATCGGGACTGGGTTCGAGACTAGTGTTAGGGTCGAGTAGGGTCGGGTTTTGAAACAAAGGTCAAAGGATGGGATTTGAGGTTAGGTTTCAAGACTAAAGTCAAGGTTTTAAGATCGGGGTCGATGCCAAGATTTGGGGTTAGGTTTTGAGACTCAGGTCGAGGTCAGGTTTTGAGACTAGGTAGAGGTTGGGTTTTTGGACCGAGGTTAGAGTCAGATCAAGTTTTAGGGTCTAGTCACGAGGTCGGGTTTTAGGACTAGGGTCAAGTTTAGGTTTTGAGACAGGATTAAGGTTGGGTTTCAGGACCAAAGTTAGGGTTGAGATTTGAAATTTAAAAAAGAATTAGATTTCAAGATCGAGATTGGGGTTGGGTTTTGGGACCATAGTCGAGATCAGATTTCAAGATTGAATCGAGTCAGGGTTGGGTTGAGAATAGGAGACAAGGGTCGAAGTTGAGTTTTATGCTAGGGTCACGTGTTGGGGTCGAGATTTAGGTTTGTGTTTTATGGTTGGGATTTAGGTTGTGTTGCAAGACCATGGTTGGGATTGGATTTTACGATCATGATTGGGAGTAGAGTTAGAGTAGAGTTTTGGGACTTTTGACCTTGATCGCAAAACACGACCTTGGATTCCAACCTTGAGCCCGGTTCCAAAACATAACCCTGACCTTGGTCCTATAACTTGACCCCACCCAACCTTGGTCTCAAAACTTAACCGCGACCATGGTCTTGAAACCTGATCCCAAACCTTGTCCCAAAACTGATCTTGACCTCAGTCCTAAAACCTGATCTCGATCCTAATCCTAAGACTTGAGACTTGACCCCTGTCTAGAAAGCTAACCCTGACTTCGATCCTAAAACCTAATCCCAACCTTGGTCCTAAAACCTAACCCCAACCTCGACCATGGTCTCAAAACTTGACATCAAATTCTAACATCGACTCTGATTTCGACCCCTACCTCAGTCTTGAAACCCGTTCTTAAATCCTAACCCTAATCCTAGTTCTGAAATCTGATTCCAATCCCAAAACTCAAACCTAACTCCCGAAGCCCAAACCCAACCTCTACCTTGTTCCCAAAACCTGACCCTAACACTAGTCTTGAAAATCGACCTTAAATCTTGACCTCGACTAGGAAACCAGTTCCTGATCCTAATCCCATCCACAAAACCAAACCCTAATGATGGTCTTGAAACTTGACCTTAACCGTGGTTCTAAAACCCGACCTTTGAAATCTGACCCTAAAATATGAGCCAAAAGCTAACCTCAAACTCGGTCTCAAAACCCAATCTAACCTTGATCCCGAATCTTGACTTCAGTCCTAAAATCAAACCTTGGTCCCAAAACCTGACGTGAATCCCGACTCGAACTCTAGTCCTGAAACCTGGCTCCAATCCCTGCCCGAAAACTCGACCCAAATCCTGACCATGGTTTCAAAAATCGACCAAACTTTGGTTTCGAAACCCAACTTCGACCCCAGTTTCAAAAGTTGACCTTGAATCCTGACCCCAATCTTGATCTTGAAATTCGATCTTGATTTTGATCTTGAATCCTGACCTAGCCTCGGTCCCAAAACCTGATCCCCGAACCCAGCCTTGGGTCCTAACCTGAATTTTTATCCTATATCCATTCCCAAACTTTTTATTAATACAATCTTATTGTTTAAATTACATAATACGGTCTAATAAAGAGGTTTTTGGTAAAATTTTGATATCACATTCCGTATTGTATTGATTTTTAATTCTATTTCAAATAATACGATATATAGATGTCACCAAATATTGTATTATTTCTAAATAATATAATATACAGTATTAATACGACATGCCAAACATGCCCTCAAAACACAACTTATGTCAATTGTCTTGTCTCCTAGTAGAAGTTCAAGCCAAGTTACTAGCAATTTATACGAAGAAAAGAAAGATGCTTTTAATTGTGTGATTTTCTCATAAAATGATTACTGCTGGAGGCTATCCGATAATTAGTTTTAAACAATTTTTTTGTTCATTTTTCTTTTTTATAGAAAAGTTCTAAAAAATTGCTTTTACTAATTAAATAAAAATTCTACCTGAATTTTCTCAACTTGGATTATAACTAATATAGCATTTTATTTTCTCAACCTAAGTGATTAAACTATTATTTTACATTGAATGGGTGTAGAAAGAAACCGGGTCATTTTTTTGTTTTGCTGAATAAGAACCGGGTCAATTAGTATGTAAATTTGATACTTAGAATAGAATGAAACAATTTGAATTAATAAATTATAGAATAATAACGTGGAATGATTCTAATGAATATTAGATTTGCAAATGGACCCTAATGCTTTGTTGCTTGCTTATACGAGGGGTAGGAATTTGCGCATTGTTTTCTCTGTCGCCCCCTATTTTATTTTATTTAATTATTAAAAGAAGAAGAAGAAGAAGAAGAAGAAGAAGAGGAGGAAGAGGAGTGGAAAGGCAGAGAGGCAGGCAGGAAAAGACCAGGGGAGAAGAACCTTGGGAGAGGCACACACGGTGCCCCTCATTTTTCCAAAAGCAGCAACTTGCTTGTCAGCACCACCAGAGAGAGAGAGAGAGAGAGAGAGAGAGAGAGAGAGAGGCCCCACTTGATTGTGGAATTCACTGAACCCACCCCTTCTTCTCCCCTTCCCTTGTAGCAGTACCCCTCTCTTCTCTCTCTAACATTGATAATAGTTATAGTAATAATAATAGCAAGGAAATCATTTCATGGTAATGTACAGTGCAACTACCCAAAGCCCATCAACAAAAATTCCAAAACCATCAAACACCATTACCACCACCTTCTCTTCTCTTGCTTTTCCTTTTTCTCCTTTTTCCTTGACAAAGAGAACAGATTTCTACCTTGTCCGAGGCGGCTAAAATCGTATAATTTCCCCTTTGTTTTTCTCGTCTTTCAAATTCAATTACAGATTTTGATTTGAGATGCGAAATCTCCATAAAACTAAAAGGGCGTCTCTATTTTCTTCTCACCATCTGATTCCTCATCTTCGTCACAGGTACTTCGATTTCTCTTCTCCATTCTGCACTTATCCTCTCCTTCATTTTTATTTATTTATTTATTTTCCTGGGCATTGCTTCATATCAATTAATATTGTCCTTTATCCTCTCGCTGATGTTTTGTACTCTTCCGATTCCATGTAATTTAACTTGTTGGCCTTCAATACCCTTTCATTGTATTAGAAAAGAAAAAAAGTACATGCAAATATTGGGTTTGGTTTTATTTTGTTTGATTTGATTTTTATTTGTGCTTGCTTTGTTGAAGACATGGTGTGATGAATTCTCTTTTAATTCTTGGTTTGATTTGGAAATGAATAACAGTTGGATTGTTGGGGACGACATTTCGTGGTTGGTTTGTGCATTGAATCTGAAACAACGCTAATTTAAGTTTTGAGGCGAAAGAAAGGTATCTGAAAGAGAAGGAATGGTTGATTCCCCATTTGCTGAGAGTTGAAACATATAACAACAGGGATTGGTTTTTGGATTGCGTTGTCTTCATTTCACAGCATCAAAAGGTGGAATTTGGGAATCTTGGGTGTGTGTGGAAAACTAAATGAGTGGTAAAGTTGGTGGTGGAGAAGAAGAAGAGATAAGAAGATCATCATCATCATTTTCATCAAAAGGGATAATAAATTTGCATAATTGTTGGAGTTACATTACGATGGAAAGTGGTAACAAGACAACAAGAAGAAAGCCGGGAGGAGTAGCTGGGGAAGCGAGAAAAATGGAGTTCCAAGGGCCATTATCACATTCTCAAGGGAAATTAGGAAGTAGTAGAGGATTGTTGGGGGTCAGCTATTTCAGCTTAGAGTCATTGCTTTTACTTGTGTGTTTGACGGCATCATTGCTTATTCTTCCGTTGATATTGCCTCCGCTGCCGCCTCCGCCTTTCATGCTGCTTCTGCTTCCCATTTGCATTCTTGCCCTTCTTATGTTCTTAGCTTTCATGCCTTCTAATGTCAGAGACTTAACTTATACATACGTGTAAGTATTGCAAAAAAAATGTATGCTTTTCTTCCTTTTTGATCTATACAAGTTTTGTAACTCACCCAAAAGTGCTTAAAAATACAAGAAACATGTTTCTTCTTTTATTTCTTATACTTCGGACTAACCTCTGGCATAAATGGATGATACAATTTATGGATTGTTCTTTTATCATCGTAATAGAAAGAAATGGAGCATTGCTTTTAATCGTCTTTGTTAATACATAACCAGCGAAAACTTTTAGTTCCATATGCTATGCGGCATTTCAATACAGTAATATTCTTGTAATTAAGCTGGTATAATTTGAAAAAAGGGTCAAAAAAAATTTCCAATTGAGGAAATTGCCTTTTTTGTTTTTTAATACCAAAAAACACGCTTACATCACTCGTAGTTCGCACATTGGAGCGTGCGTTGATTAAAAAGCCGTCAGTTTTGGGAAAACAAAATATAACGCCGTTTTACTGTGTTTGTTTCAAAGGTTCAATGAGCTTGAGCCCATTGAGCTGAGTTGTTTGATTTGAAAAAGTAAAGCCTGATCTCAAAAATACAAGCTGAGCCAAAAAAGTAGGGTGGACTTAAATTCTACCATTCTAATTTCAAAATATCATATTTTGAACCAATGAACCAAACGTAAGGGGTACATGTTGTATTGGGTGTTTGTTACATGTTGTATTGGGTGTTTGTTCGGTTTTCGATTAATGGTGGTTGGTTTTATGGTTGTCGCTTTAGACACCATTAATCAATCATACTACAAATAGGTCAGTTAATTTGGTTTTCAACAGATGAGGAAACCTCTTTTAATAATTAAACTAGTCATTTTTTTAAGTCAATTTTCTATTGGAATCGATTTTTTCAGGTTTTTCTTTTTCCAGTTAGTTTAGAGGTTGGTTCTGTTTTTTGATTTTTTTGAACAATCTTATGCCCAAGAGTAGTCAAATGGTGTTGGAAACGGGGTCGGGGAGGGTTCTAGGTGGGAGTTATGGGTTCGATCCCACTTATAATTTTTATTTTGAATTTATAATATGACACATACTATAACATGTGCTAACTTTTTAAAAGAATTATTAACGCTAATGGCCCTTGAACTTTAGGGTGCTCCTTACTTTGCCCTTGAACTTTACAAATCAATACTTTACCCCTTGAACCTTTAAAACTCTTCACTTTATCCCATAAATTTAAAAAATGACCTTTTTGCCTCTAAACTTTCAAAGCTCCTCCTACCATCTCCTAAATTTATGATTTTTTGTTCAAATATATGAAATTAAGCTCACGTAATTCTCACATGGGTCATCTATAAGGGCAAAAAGAGATTTTATCACTCCTAAGTTTTGTTTTACGTTTACACTCTCAATTGACACCTTTGTTTTTTATTTGAACTCTCATTTAGAAAGGGTTTGTCTGCATATATCTTCTCATGTTTAATGTGTAACTCATTTAATAAGTCGATATTGTTCGCAGATATCTGAATTTGAATACTAAAGAATATGAGTTATATATTAAAGATAAGGAGGTATTGGGAAACAATATCAAAAATAAATGTGTATACAGACCCTTCTTAAATGAGAGCAAATAAAGAAATATACATGAAAGTGTAAATATAAAACAAAATTTAAGAGTGACAAAAATCTCATTTTTACCCTTACAGATTACCCATGTGCGAATCACATGGGCTTAATTCTGTCTATTTGAACAAAAAATCAGAATTTTAAAAGACAAAGTAAGAGGAGCTTTCAAAATTTAGGGGTAAAACAATCATTTTTAAAATTCAATGGGCAAAGTGAGGAGTTTTGAAAGTTCAGGAGTAAAATGATGATTTTTAAACTTCAGGTGTAAAATAAGAGACGCCCTAAAGTTTAATAGCATTAGTGTTAATAACCCTTTAAAAAAAGAAAAAAGAAAGCTAAATTGGTGGCGATGATAAATATTGCTTACAAACAACAAAACAAACCCTAACACCCTAAGGGGAGGGTTTTGGACGAGGGTAATATTTATTTCTTATTTATGGAATCATACATGTTATAATAAAAAGTACAAAGTTGCAAACAAAAATCCACACATACACAACATCAATAAATAATCAAACGGCTTCATCTATTCTAGGTCTATTGGGGATTTTATTCCTCGAAATACTAATCTTTTGTAATTTTAGAGTTGGTTTGATAAATGGATTCGAATTAGTGATTGATTTGAGTTAATGTGATTTGAATTAGGGTTTGAGTTAGTGATTTGAATTATTATCCAAATTGATGTTTGGATGTGCATTTAAGTTTTAATCTAAGTATGGAATAAAATTAGAATTTGTGTTTGAAGAGGTAGTGAAAATAGTTTTTGATTTAGCAACAAATTTAATAAAATCTTAATGTTAATGATTCTAAAAAAATGCAATATAGATCTTAATTTATTCCTCTCTTCATTAGGAACACAATGAAAAAAGAATAATCTTAATTGGATAATAAATGAAGAAGTTTTGATTTTTTTCCTCAAATATAGGAGAGAGAATTTTAGTTTTTAATGTAGCAGAGATATTCGAGTATCAAAAGTTTAGGGGAGTTAGAATTATAAAATTCTTGATATTTAAAGGAATTGAATTTTAGGAGAAACAATCATGTATCTAAAAAATTCTTAATATTCGAATCTAAATTTAAGTCTAAAGAATCTAAAAAATTATTGAAACAAACGAAACCTTAGGTTCGTTGAAGAAAACAATACGGGAGCATGCAGCATTTGGCAAGGACTAATAATGTAATGGTTAATTATTTCGCGTATAAAATTGTTTGGTAATTCCAAGTTCCAAGAAAGATGGTGGAGATGATCTAGATACATTCCCAAGGCTGCGGTCAAATACCCATGTGAGTTTCGCTATAATAATAAGAGCAGCCTCCTCTCTCTTCCTGATTGGGATTGAAGTTTAAATGAAAAAAAAAAAAGAACAAGCATTAGAAGAGTACCGCTAAGAGAGTTCATTAGACCAACATAACATCGGCGTATTGGATAGGAAGGATAGACCCAAGAAACATCATATATGGTATACAAGGCAGAAAGTCAATGATACAAAAGAAAGTAACAAACACATCTATCATTCTAACATCACTACTTACATACACCTTTTGGTGTTTGATGTTTGGTGTTTGTGATGAGGCTACCGCCGTTCCCCGTTCATTCAGGCACAACAAACCATCGATAAGCTTGTTTGACAAAAGAGGGATAGGAAGAGAATAGTTTTAGCATTACAAACCATCGTGTCATAAAAGGTCATGTATTAAAAGGCTTGAAAAGATTGGCCGCTTAAGGAACTGTGGGAGGCCCTTTTCCCATCCACTGTAATTTCTCTAGGTTTTTATTTTTTTTTAAAAGATAAATTTTTTTTGGTTACAATGGAGGGTCGAACCGCCATTCTTAAACCAATATCCACCCTACCCTTTTTCCCAATGCCACTAGACCAACATATCTTGGGCACTGTAATTCCTCTGGTTTATTTATGCATAACAGAGAACTAGATCTAGAAATAACAAATGCAGGTCTTTAGTATTTGCTGTCCAAGTCCAACAAATAGTTGCTGTCATCCTCTTACCTCAGCCTATAAATAATATTAGGCTATAAAATGACAATTGAACCCAACAACGCCAATACTAGGACACCAGAATTCCAACACAACAAGATTCTGATCTGATACAGGCAATTCAATATCCACAAACAAAAATATCAGTCATCAACCTCATTCCATCCTATAGTTATTAGAAGATCCAGTCACCCTGCCTATTCTTGGCAGTCATGTTTATTGCTGGAAGCACTGGTTGGATTCGAATATTATCCTACTTTGTTGTTGTAACTGTTTAAGTACTAGATTGTCGTTATAGCATAAAGCTTTGGATTTGTTAGTGTCTTTCACATGTATTACCGCTTATAAATTTGATATTCTCAATGAACCCGGAACAATATGTGTGTGAAATCAAATTCGTTTAGTGCATATGGATGGTGAATGTCATACGAGCCTGTCCAAAAGTGACAAGTTTAGTGAGAAATAATACCGGAATATCAACAAATACATATGGTACGAATATGTAGTAAGAAGTAACGGGGAAAAAACAGATCAGGAGATATTAGCGTTCTTCAAAGATGTAGAGAGCACCACACCAGCAGATGTCCGCATCACATGCTCTCCCAACAGCATAGCAGCAGAAGAATCGTCGGTCTTAAGATGAGGTTGTACAAGTTCCCATATCTTTTTCTTTTGGATCTGCATATACATATACAAATAGCAAGCAACTACCTTGTAAGTTGTAATTTAATTGGTCAAATGTAACAAACAAGAATGTCGGATAGGATGGAAGCAATTAAATAGCAAAGGAGCAAAAGGGAAGTTAAAACTAACATAGTCCAAGCTCTAGAACGTTAGAAACTCATGGGACAAAACAAAAGGAGAGAGCTTTAGGCAAGTGTTGCAAATGTACGTACGGTATGAAATCAGATTTGTTTATACTTTACACTTTACCTGGTTTGGGGAGGCAGGAGGAGGAAGAGGAGGTTGGTGTTCTGGTTCGTGTTGGTGTTGGGAGCCGAACCAAATTCGATCACCAGGAATGGAACCCTCAGGAGGAACAAGAAGCTCCACATTCGAATGGGAAGCATCGGAAGCAGCCATTAGCATTCCGTATGACTTGACACCACGCATGTTTCTCGGCTTCAGATTTGCCAGCACCACTACTCGTGCATCCTAGTAGACGGCGACATGCCAAATCCAATCCAATCCAATCCGATTCAATTTGTCTTTTTTTTATTATTAAAAAAAGAAAACGAAGACGAACAACACCAACAACAACAACAACAAGTGAAGAAACAAGCTAAGTGCTGCTGACCTGAAGAAGGTGGAGAGGAATGTAATTGACGAGGCCACTGCAGATGATGCGGGGTTGAGGCTCTCCAACATCGACCTCTTCGACGTAAAGAGAATCGGCCTCCTCGTGCCGCCACGCCTTGAGGATGCGCCCAACCCTGATGTCCAGCAAATCCGCCGCCTCTTTTATTACTAATGATGTTCTTTCTTCTTCTTCTTCCTTGTTATCGGATTCGGTGGTGGCGCTGCTGCTGCTGCAAAATGGAGAGGATGTTCTTCCTCTTCTTATAGAAGTGGTTGTTGATAATGATAAGGAATCATGGGAAGTTGGAAGGTTGTGATAATTACAAGAAGAAGAAGTGTAATGAGATTGAGAGGCGAAACACGACATTCTGATTCTGCGGAGGCCAAGCGTGGAGGAGCAAAGCAATATTCCAACGCCGCTTCCTTTGAAAAGGTTTGCTGCTGCCATTCTGAATTCTGATTCTACGAAACCAATTATGCTTTTGAAATTGCCCCTCGCAAATTGCAATTCTCAATTCCCCTTGTTTTTTTTTACCTTTTGAGTTCTGTCCCTACTTTCTAATCTTCCTTTCACTCGCTCGTTTCTTTTCTTTCCCCCTTTCTATTTCCACCAAACAAAAAAAAAAAAAAAAAAGATACAGAGGTTAACAGCATTTTTTAAAAAAGCTATTTTAAAGTAAATGACTATAATTTTTTTAAATTAAGTAAATAATCATTTATCAGTGATAAATATCAGTTTATTGAATTTAATATTGATAAACTCGAGAAGTTTATTAGTTAAACTTAGTTTTTCACCGATAAGCTCGTCGAGTTTATTGAGTTTAATACTGATAAACTTGAGAAGTTTTTTAGTTAAATTTAATTTATTACTGATAAACGGCTATTCGTTTTTTATTTTAGAGAGGCCATAAATATGCTACCCAAAGAAGTGCTTTTCCTTCCTAACTCTACCCACTTTTTTTTTTTTTAAAATATAAAGGAAGGGGGAATGCCACATATTTTTGAATGGGGCTAAGCGTGACTCAAACCCTCAACCTATGGCTGGGGTAGAGGGGCTTACAACCAATTAAGTTGCCCTCAATTGTTCTCAACCTATTTTTAAGGTACTTACAAAAAAGAGAAAATTATAGTGGCTTGAACTTTTTTGTTTGAGATAAAAAATTTTAAAGGTGTAGTTAGAACCTGAGATCTAAATTAACGTTTCAATGTATAATTGATTTTGAGTTCGAAAAGAGAAGGAGTCAAAATACACCTATTTTGTGAGTTTGTCGAGTTTGGAATTTTGAAATCAAGAGGGGTTGATTTTGCTGAGTTTGAAATTTTGCTCTCAACTTATCTTGTCAAGATTTAAAACAAGATCTAAATTTTTAGAATCAAACATTTTCTCAACTTGAAAATTGGGTTCAAACCTCTTAAACTCCTCAAACAAATACTTCTACATGTTATGCCACACTTTTAAAAGTTAAGTTTATTCGTGTCACACTTAACAAAAAGTTACGCTATTCTATTATTCATATTATATGTTAAGTTATGCCACAAATAAATATGTATCGAATTTATAAAAAAATAAGTCTTAAAAGATGACATTTATGAAACCCCCTAACAAAAATCCGAAGTCATATAATGGATTGCATTGGGTTGGGAAGGTTTTTATGTTAGTACGTTATTATTTTTTAAATGATGATTTCATTCCAACCTAGAGAAGTACAAACACTAATTTAGACGTGAAAGACTACAATGTATTTAGAAACTCAATCTTGATTATGAACTAGAAGCAACAGTAGATTCAGTTGCAACGCACAGAGAGGATAATACATGTATCGAGTTCCTACAAAGGGAAATTGAAAAGGCATATTACTAGTTGAGCACACAAAAGGCACTTTAAATGCACCAATATAGGTGATGGATAATTTCGCTCAAACAAAATCAAGAGGTTAAAGACACTGAAGCCTCCACCACACCACAAAAGCACAAAAAAATTTGAAACACCATAACGTTAAGAGACCATCTTCGTTATTGCAATTGAAAAACCGAACAATAAAAACATACATGGAGAAAATATCAACATATTTATTTGATAACCACAAAAACTAAAACAAAAAGGTACAACTTAGTCAACAACAGTGAGGATTCTGATGACGGTTTCAACCACGCCCACAAATGAGAGAAGAGTCCACAGCTACACTCGTGAACAGAATAGACAACAGAGGAAAGCCAGGCCACTGACCCATGAGGCCATGCGTCACTGTTCATTGCCGCTCGCCTCCACCAATTTGGAATTGTGCCACCCGAAGGATCCTCCGCCAATTTGTAATTATGCCACCCGAAGGACCCTCCGCCAATTTGTAATTGTGCCACCCGAAGGACCCTCCGCCAATTCCAAGGACCCCACTCTTCCAACCAGTATCTCTAGGAGAAAAGACCCCAGAGCACCATCAGACCACCAGTTTGTGAGAAGAGAAGCTACAAAACCACCCCATCCGCCACATAATAGATTTTTCTTTTTTTTTTTGTTTTTGAAAATCCACATGACAGACTTAAAAGAATACTAAAGTATGTGTTTGTTTCTTCTTAAAATTCAGTTAATCTAATTTTCCCTTTTGTTTTTGGTAACGCTAGATAACATTTGAAGTTGGAAACAGTATAATCGTGAAGATAGAATTTTCACCAAAAAAAAAAAAAAAAGAGGAAAGACAATGTTCATATCAATCTTTTCCAGCATCATAAGATTTATACTTTTATTTTTCTTTTGGTTCCTATAATTTCCTTCATTTTTTGCTTAATAAGTTGAATACAAATTGTGTTGCATAAAACGAGCTCCGATTATTTCTAAAACAAAAGTTGATAGCAATAGAAGTGCTATTTTCATAGACAACTTATAAACACAAGCAAGATGACGGGGGCACTTCTGTGGCACAGCAACAAAGTATAAGCACCGTATTTATTTTAAAGTGAGGGTAGGGGTGGCAAAACGGGTTCACGGGTCTGGTTCGTGTTGGGTTGGAGTTAATTTTTACAAAAATAGGTCGACACTAACCCGACCCGTGACACGAACGGGTTGAGAATTCTCAACCTGAACCCGACCTGTTTTGATACGGGTTGACACTAACCCGACCCGTGTCAACCCGTTTCTTATGCACAGTGTCAAAAAAATATAAGCCGCGACCCGTTTTTGACCCGTAACCCGATTGTGACCCGCAACTCGCTTATGACTCACCTACATTAATATATATAATATTAAAAAAAAAACATAAAATTAGAAGAGTTTCATACCACTTCAACAAAAAGATGAGTAATAAGAGATGTATGGTTTAATCTTTTACAGGCTTATATTATATATATGAAATAATATTAATTTTTTTAAATTTAATTAATTAAATACCGGTCAAAAACTGGTCATTTTCGTGTCAGACGGGTTGACCCGAACCCGACCCAATTTTTGACGGATCAATTTCAGGTCGACACTAAAATGACCCGTGGTCAAATTTTTCGACACTAACCCGCAAAAAATCGTGTCAGATTCATGTTGTGTCGTCGTGTCGCAACCCGTATTGCCGGCCCTAAATGAGGGACTTAACTCTCAACCTCAACATTAGAGGAAGCCGGGTGAATTTAGATGTAGGCTAAACTTAGAATCACAATCACCGCAGCTCCATGGCCCTACTATCATTTATCAAGCGGCATCGGAATCTTCATTCATTTTATATGCACCATAGACATAACCCTCCATACATAAATAAAAAACCAGCAAATAACAAGTTGTCACTGTGCATGGCCAGAATCATCATGATGTCCGAAATCAAACAGATGTTCCATGACAGCCAACATTTTCAAACGACACTTGTAGAACGTCTATGGATTAAAACAAACACAGGACAATCCAGTTCCACTTATACGAGGTTATCAACATACTTAAACAAGTTTGATTTGATTTGATAAAACATTATTTTCATATCAATGCCAAAGTAAGCGAAGTGCTCCTCATTCTTCCGCAGCACTTGCAGCACTCAAGTCCACACTCAGGTCAACAACCTGCTCAAAAAAGGGAGCTTGCTTTGTTACCACGAAGAACATTACAAAGTAAAATTATACTTCAAAAGGCATCTAATCTAGTTGGTTGGGAGCAGGAACCGCTTCCAAATGCATCACCAACAAGCGTATATAACACTTTCAGTTAAAACTTTTCTTACAAGTTAATCGTTTAGAGTCAATAAATCCTAAAATAAGAAAGATTACCTTCCCAGTTATCAGGGTATACATGTTAAGCACATCCATGACTGTGGACTCAAAGTGTGTTGTAGCATCATAACTCTGCAAAACAATAAAGGAGTAAGTACTTCTGCATCCATCATACTCGAACTTGGAAACATTATAGGAAGTTGTAGAAAGCATTCAGGAGGGAAACTCAAGGCTAACTCACTGTTGATATGAAGCAATTGTCCAAAGTGGGCTCGTTGACTGGTTCATATCTGTCATAAATATCATAGAATATCTCGTCAACAGGCCCAAGAAGGTCAACACCAGGCTTCAGCTCAGTCTCGGGATGATTCAGTCTCTGCCTCAGTTGATATAAATGCAATAAATTTTCCTTTCGGAGCAACATTGTGAGAATAAGAACAGCAGAAGAGATACCTGTGAAACCATAAAACGTCATAAAAATTCCCATAAATAAACCAACTGGTCTACACGTTCATGTTGGCAGATTTAATAACAGCTAAATGGTGGGTTTTCTTGGGTCCAAAATCTTCCCTTGACAAAACAAGCGATTTTACCCATCACCCCAAGGACAACAGATCTCAACATAATCACCCAGACGAATGTGTTTGGCAATGGTTCCCACCACAAACTCAGTTATGAACAGTGTAAAGCTCTCACATGCTACAGTAAAATAAAAAAAAAATTTGTTACAGTGTAAAGCTCTCAAATGCTACAGTAAAGTGGTTCGCACCATCCTTCCAAACACCCTTATACGAAGGGAGAAGATTTTCAAATACAGAATTAATCAGAACTTCAATGATGAAAACAAAGAGTTCAGTCACTAGGAAATATGATCTACTTTCATATTTTTATATTCTAATTCTCTCCCTCAAATAACCCTCCCAACCAAATTGTGTATGCAAAGCGTTGCTGCACTGTCAGATGCTAAATGGACTAGTAGGATATCCTTCATTTCAAGAAAGGACCAGATTGGAGTAAAGTAACAAGTCCAATTTAACAGGAACATGGGAATGTATTGTGACACAAAGCGTAAATCAGCCATTTAGGACATTAAATGGGAACTCACATGTCCGATCTGCGACCCAACTGCTTCTGTGGCAGGATAATCTGCACCGAATGGGAATCATTGGTGTTGGGAATTGGATGGCTCATGATGGCAATCGCTCTTGCAACCTTACCAACCTTTCTAACCTGTTCAAGTGTAGATAAACTGATTTATTATCACTGCCTTCACTAACAACATTGATGTATAAATAAGAGGGGGAAAAACCCTCGTATCAGAGAGCTGAAAACATTAACGGCAATAATCAGCCTAAAATCTCAATAGAAGGACATACACATATACTTGTACCAATGGAAGAAGGAAAAAAAAAAAAAAATACAAGGACCACCATCACCGAAAATGCTATTACCTTGTTCGGCAAGTACGATGGATCACAAACAACTTTTTTGCATCTGGCAGTTTCACCCTCGGATGTCACACCAATAACTTTTCCTTCCTCATTGAACTCAACCTGGCATCAAGCAAACATTAAAACCCGCAGTCTAGACCCAAGCCAAAGGAATTAGGACTACAAAGCAAGGTACCTTGCATTCAGGTTTATTTAACATATATGTCCCCCCATAAACCGCACTAAGCCGTGCAAATGCCTATGCAAACCACAAAAATCAGGAAGACAAATGCATAGATTAGTTGATTGATTTACCTTATAACAAATGAATGTATGCAGGGATTTGAAGTGACGATAAAGAATGAGAGAGAAACCTGAGGGAGCTCTCCTAATCCATATAATGGATAAATGTACGGGGATCCTCCTTGAAAACGGGCAACAGACTCGGCATAAAGCTATCACATAAGCAACAAGTAGAAGTTCAATTGCATGAGAAGACTGAAGTACATTTACATGCAATATAATTCAAAACCAATGGAGAAAAGCAAGCAGCAAGAGGAAACCAGTTATGAGTCTTATGACCTTCATTCTTTTCACTGTATCCAGGGCAGGTTCATTTAGGTAACGATCATCCCGATGAAGAGCTATCGCATGACCAATGAAGTCGATGGTGTTGTCATCAAGACCATATTTCCTGAAAAATCATCAACCATCTTATTTAAAAAAAAAAAAAAAAGGGTCTAGAGTGCTTAAAATTTATTAGATAAATGTCATTAAGAACTCAATAAAATGATGTAATATAGCAACATAGCTTAATCAAAAACGTGCAGATAAAAAAGGCAACTATCAATAGAAGAAAGTGGACCTGTACTTCCACTTAATGCCACTGCTAGCTTGATATTTTTGTGATTTTTAAAAACAGAATACACTCAGTATTAAGAGTATTGTGAGGAAAACATATCCGATGAAAGTGGAATGAGCTTCCAACTAGTAAAGACTTATCTGTTTCTTTCTTTCTTTTTAACAACAATTAATACTACTTCCAAATGCATAAATATCGACTTTGCTTCTTATGACCTGACGGAATCTTAGGACTTTGCTTTCTTACAGATTCCATGTTGTTGGGAGATAGTTCAGTCAGTTTAATGGTAGTATATAGTGTAATGTTTTCTGCTTTCTAAATTAATGAAAAATGCGGAGAGCCTTTTTTCTTTCCTCTCAAAACTTACAAAACCATCTCTGGCTTTATTTGCAAAAATTGAGAGTTTAACTTCATTGCGTTTAATACAACCCAGAAATATGATCATATGAGAATCTGCATGAAAAGCTCAGAATATATTGCCAGCTAAATAATTTTCCTGAAACATATTTTATTTTGGAGTCAGACGAACAGATATCAAATGGAGAAATATAAAATAGAGATGGTGCCAAAGAGTAATGAGTGAAAGACAGAGGTAGGTTCCAAGAGTGGCAAAAGTCAAGCACACTTACGCTATGAGTTCTCTTGTGGTAACTCTTGTCAAGTCCATCCCTTCATGTGTTTTGGGGTCGTTTTCATCATAATCTTGAACATATACAAAGAACTTGCGAGCGCGGCGTTTCTCAAAAATACCCATAAGAGGAGATTTGAGTGCCTCCATGTCTGTTGCGGGAACCTTGTGGACCTATTGGAAAAGCCAAAAAGGGTAAGGTTGATAAAGTAAGAGTTGAGAAGAAGCAAAGCAATAGAGAAGAGGAGGAAAAGCAATGTTGTAGTTGACGAGGAGCGGGAGCAAACCTTTCCTTTGTTAAAAACGTAGCTGCCATCGACTGCTTTGAAGTACAAATACTTGGTGACATCGGTATGAATAAGGACACGGACGAGAGTTCCATTCGCCATCATGAACTAGTGGTGAGGAAACAAACAGTAATTAAACAAAGCAGC
>CAMOHE010024848.1:0-56299 GCA_946598075.1 Artocarpus hirsutus
AGAAAGAAATTGAGGGAAAACGAAGTTCAGATGGTGCGGGGTGGTGGTTTGAGGGTGATTCTGCAGCGAAGGAATGGAGGAAGAGACGGTGCGTGTGTAGTGTGTCAATCGCTTATTTATAAGAACGGAAAAGTGTAAAAAGTGAAATTACCAATTTAACCCTGGTCGGGTTCGATGAAAGCTTGGAGTTTGAATAACTAATTGGAAAAAAGGAAAGGGAGAAAAAAGGTAATTAGAACTTGTGTTGGTTTGAAGTTACGTAACCTCTTTTTCCAAGTTCAGTTGGGCACTTTCCCTTTTAATCCTAATTTCACCAGGACATCATATAAATAAATAAATAAATAAACACAGTTTTTATTTAAGTTTCGCTACGAAAAATATTATGATATAGTTAAAAACTGTGTTATAAGTGTAGGATTTTTTTCGACCACAAAATATTGGTTTTCTTATTATACTGCCCCTCTAGACTTGGAAAATAATGTACATTTTCCTCTTAGCTAATAAATATATGATTTGGATATGAATTGAGAAGTCAATTTTTCTTGGGGGATGACTGGGAAGTCAGTTATGAGCTTCTCTTCCGTTTCCTCTCACATGTAAAATGAAATATGATTATTCCCTGTGACACAAAACAAATGCTACGAAAAATATTATGATATAGTTAAAAACTGTGTTATAAGTGTAGGATTTTTTTCGACCACAAAATATTGGTTTTCTTATTATACTGCCCCTCTAGACTTGGAAAATAATGTACATTTTCCTCTTAGCTAATAAATATATGATTTGGATATGAATTGAGAAGTCAATTTTTCTTGGGGGATGACTGGGAAGTCAGTTATGAGCTTCTCTTCCGTTTCCTCTCACATGTAAAATGAAATATGATTATTCCCTGTGACACAAAACAAATGCAATTATAAAACAAATGCAAAATAATACAAAAGATAAAATACAAGCTTAAGTAAAAGAGAGACAAAGGAGAAGTAAGAGTCATTATTTCCTATTCTTTCGTTTGTGAATGGTGTGTAATATATGCACCTTACGGCCTCTATTTATAAGCTAAAAAGAAAATACATAAGTTATATAGGTTACATAATGAGAATTATGGACAAATAATGTATCTATTAAAAGATGAGTTGCAAGAAGATAAGTTACAAGAAGATAGCGAAGTCTAAATAAAAGGTAATATATAATAAAATAATGCATGAAGGTTGTAGATGCGAAGAAGTGGCATCTACATATTCAATTGTTTTACAAGACCACGTGGTTTTGCATATTTCCTTTTTCTGTATAGAGGTGTTGTTGTTATATAAATATATATATATATATATTTATATTTATGTAGATATGACTAAAATTAATTTTATTAATGTAACTTCATCTAATAAAGATAAAAATCAAAATCATAATTTTGCTTGTATGCGGTATGCCAAAATATATAAAACGTGACTTCCAATTAACCCTAATTACTGAAGGCATCTCTTTGTAGTCCATTTTGCTCCAATTGATCTCTTCTTTATTTTTTAAAGTGAAAAAAATAAAAGAAACATAGTGATAAAGGAGTGATTAGAGAATTTCTTTTCTCTCTCTTTTTCTTTTTCTTTGTGCGTTTGGAGGTGGGGGGTGTAGGGGTGGTTTTAACTTGCAAAGGAGACTCTTGGAGTTGGAGTGTTCTACACTGTGGAATTGACTCGATTAGATTTTCTTATCTAAGTTGACTGACCTTGTGATTTAGACTGACATTTTTTTTACACAATTCTGTATTGAGAATATTTATAAACTGTTTTCCTTTTTCAGAAATTTATCCTTAGATTTGAAAATTAAATGAATGGATGCTTCTTTTTTCCTTTTATCTAGCCCATTATCTTCGTTTTTCCCCCTATAATCTATTTTTTCTTTAATCTTATGATTCTTATCTTTTTTTTCCTTCTTTTTTTATTATTAATTAATATCTACAATATGATCCATATTCAAACTAATATTTTGAATAAACGATTTTTAGACAAAAGAAAATTAATGTGAGATGGAGGAGAGAAAAATATGTTTTTTCTTGTAGAAAATAGTGCTAAAAATTAAAAATGATACATATATACATCAGGAATTTCGTCTTATTTTATTTTTCTGCTGATACTGTAAATGAATCTTTTTTTTTTTGGGACAAATAAATGAATCAGTTACTCATGTCTAAACCTTTGACTTTTTATCTTACAGCATTTTATCAACCATTAATTCGCAGGAGATGTCCCATCTTTTTAGTAATTTAGAGCCTTTCATCCTTCCAGCTTCTCTCTTGTGGTCCGATGGTCTAAGGACAAAGCTAGAATTTTTTTTAATCAAGCTTGACTTAAATTAATATTTTAAACAAAATTAACTACATAATAGAGTATAATTAGAATTAAAAATTGTGTAAGCTATGAAAAAATTTAAATATTCTACACAAACTTTAATTAGCAAATTTTCGGGGAAAGGGGATAACAAATTTTAGATCAAAATTGAGGGTAGAAATGCAACCTTTCAAAACATAAGCATAAAATTTGCAATTAGAAAATTTTGGGAAGTAAAATAAGAAAAAATGGGGGTAAAAGAATGACACCGATAGAGTGGGTTTTAGCAATCGTAACAAGGAGGGCCAAGGACTTAGAAGGGGTGACCACCCCATAAAAATATCTGGTATAGAACTATCTCTTTTTTCATTCTATTAAACCGTTTACATTAGAAAGCAAGATTAGATTTTCTCATTATGCTTATGAAGTACTTACAAGTATTTCGTTTATTTTATGCCCACAAAAAATTCAGTTAGGAATTAGAGAGAAGAGAGATAGAGTTTTCAATATAATGTATAGTAATAGTTCAGGGTACATGCCTTTTACCACCCATGTCTACACAATACTTAACGTTTGGTCAACTTTTTTAACGTGATGCTTTGTATTTTTGTGGACACATCATATTCATACTCTATTATTTGAAAAAAAAAAATAAAAAAAAGATAGTTTATTGTTTGTGAAAATATAGCATAAAGATAGTTTATTGTTTGTGAAAATATAGAAAAAAGATAGTTTATTGTTTGTGAAAATGTCATTACTAACTCGAGAATCTCGAGTAATCCATTTCTTGATGTTAATAATGTATAGCGGTCAAATAGGAACGTTTGTATTTAGCTACAAATTTTATTTTTCAAATTTTTCAAAAAAAAAAACACTTTTAAAAACCTGTATCCAAATAAATTAAAGATTTTTTGAGAGTGAAAAGGTTTTTTTTGAAAAGTACATCGAGATAATCAAATATCTTCTTTACACTTTGTTTAGTAGGAGGGATGGGGAGTAGGAAGGATAAAGGGAGTTGGAGGAATGGAAAGTAGGAGGGATAAAAAAGTTTGTAGTCATCTTTTTATGTTGTTTGATAGGATGAAAGAATAGTTAAAATGATTTATGATAATTATTTGTGAGTTTATTATATAATACATTTATGAAATTGTTAATTAATAATTTATTTAGTAGGTAAAATAGTATATTTTTAAAACTTAAAATAGAGGATTGTTTGACCTATTTGGTAGGCCACACATCCCTCCACCATTTATCTCCCTCCCCCTCTCTCTCTTTAACCAAACAAAAAATTTGTCCTTTCCTTGCATCTCTCTCTTACCAAACATAATGGCAAATAAAAAACGACAGGGTTTCAAAAGACGACGGGATCTAAACCACAGCTTAAAAACATCATATATGAAGAACGACAACATCCTTAAAGCAAATAAAAAATAAACATCAAAAACATACCGAAACAAAAATATATTAGGAAAACGTAAATATATCATGGAGATGACAATATCGTTACAAAACGACAATAATATATGAAATGATAAAATATTACTCAAACGACATGATACGTAAAAACGACAGAAATATTAAAGTGACGGTACCTTAGCCAGCAACATCATATTGAGGACAACATCATCTTCCTAGAAAGATAATTTATTAGGGTGATATCTAATAAACGACAATGACTTAAAAACGACGTCATATATTTGGAAACAACAATATTTTTAAGAACTAGAACCCAAAAATAAATATAAATAAATAAATAAATAATAGGAAAGGAAAAAACGACAGCACCTTAATACTATATAATTTATCATGGAACAAATGAACAATTCTCAGCAAAAAAAAAAATACAAAAAAAAAATGAAGCAATAATATCCAAGTACAAGACAACATCTCTAATAAGTGACTTTGTCTTCATAAAACGACAACATTGTAAATAATGATAGTAACAAACTCCAATAAAATGTAATTGTTTTTCCCTTACTTTACTTACAGACAACCTAGAAACAATTTCTTATACACACACACGCTTATGCACACATACACATGTGGATATACAAATACACACACACACACACAGATGAAATTTTATGCTTATTTATATATATATATATATATCCTTTCCTGAAACGACAAGAATATACAAGTTTATAAAACTAACAACTGAGTCACTAACAGGACAAATGTTTCCTCCTCCAATCTCTTGCTTATTCACATCTGATATCTAAATAGATCCATCGGTAGCTATCAAAGGTCCAATTATACACATATTCCCATATACAACTTCCCCTTAAATTTTCCCCCCTACAGGCCAGCAATATATACTGACAATATATTGTATTACTTGGTGCTAACAAAGTTGTGAGAGAAGCGCTCAAATTGAGATTTAAGTTTGTCGCCAAAAGTACGTGACCTCTCAGGAGAGCTTGGTCTAATCTCATGTGTTTCACCTGTGCTGGTGACTTGAAGGACAATAGGGCTAATCTCTTTCTTCATACACTCCACAGCTTCCATGTCCACTTCTTTCCCTGAGATATCCCTCACGTAAAACGCGTTTACAGCCTTCTCTCCCTGCGTAGCGACGTCCGCTCGAACCACGGTGAGGCCGTTCTCTCGCAGAACCCGAGTTATGTCCGAGAGTAATCCTACCCTATTCTCTGCCCAGAGTTCTAGCCGAATTCCCTGCAAATGTCATTTGTAATTAGTATATGGTATTTTAATTGATGGGATGTGCTATTATTGAAAAACACTGAAAAGTTTTTTAAAAAAAAAAGAAGACACGTGAAACGAAAATGGCGATTTAATTGAGCTGATGAAAATCACCTCACAGACTCTTCGTTCAATTGCAGCCTCTAAGCATTTTATGATTCTCTCCTTTTCGCTCTCTGTGCTCAACGCTTTCCCGTCTACATGTCGTATGAAATACTCCTGAAACGACAACATTTAATCTTTAATCTGTGCCTGGTATTATTAATTTTGTAGAACACCATATTTATTAATTTTCCTAAACCATAATCAAGAGCAATGTTGTGTATTACAAACAAGGGATTAAAATCATATAAATACGGGAAAGATATTTTTTATTTATACATAAATATTACCTGAAAAGCAAAACCATGAGTAGAGCTCAAGGAAGCGTGGAAGATCAAGTAATGCATGTCGATGAGCGTGCAAACCGTATCAAACATTAGACGAGGCCGATCCTTGCATTCCACGCTAACTATGGAGTAACCCTTCTCTTCACAGCTTTCGATCCCAACTCTGCACCATCTCTTCCTAATAATCCCCTCATCCTCCTGCTGCTGCTTCTGCTGTTGTCGCCGTCTTTCTCCGCCGTCCTCCAATCGAAACGGCGTTGTCCGTGCCGCCCCGTCGAAGTCCCGGACGCTCAGCATGAGCTGGTGCAGCCGCCGCTCCACGTCGGTGGTTGTTGCAGCTGCCGTTGCAGCCGCCGACTTCGCGGCCTCATTGGAAGCCCGGCTGGTCTCACCGGAGCTTCGGCCGGAAGTGGTGTCGGCGCGGAGGACGGTGGTGAGGCGGTCCTCGATGAAAGCAATGCGGCAGGGATCGGCCGCGATCGGCTTGTCAGTCGACTGGTCGGAGATGTGGGCGACGCAGGCGAGGCGCGCGTTGTGGCTCCACGCGTGGGCCTCCACTATGTTGCACCCGAGGTCGGCAAGGGCCGCCGATATCTCGGAGAACAGGCCTGGCCGATCCGTACCGGTCATCTCGATTGCGGTGCGCTCACCAGGGCTTTTGGGTTCCGACAAATGCTTATCGGCGTAGGCCCTGGCCGACCTTGTAACAGAGTTCTTGGGAGAATTGGGCCTCGTTGTGCCTATGGCCTAACAATTAATTAAAATCTTCTGCAAAATTAGTTATAATAACAAATGTTTCTTTGGGAAAATTCATGAACTTAAACATGCACCTGCTCTATATAGTTAATGAGGTTATCGTCTGTGATTTTGTTACCATGCTGATCTTTAACATAAAATACTGCACAAAAAAAAAAAAAGAATTACATATTCACAAATTAAATTTAACAAAACCCCATATACATATATATCATATATAATATTGTTCGTACACACCATCCATGAACCATCCAGCATCAGAAGAAATGTAGCTCTTGCAGATGGTGAGATTCATGTCTGTCAAAATCTGTACGACTTGCAATAAGAGGCCTTGCTTGTTCAGGCTATCAACCTGTATAATAAAATATGGTACTTAATTATCAACCGTGTTGTTCAATTTCTTTTATATAGTTAAATATAATTTATACCTTCACTACTGTGCAATCGTCAAGGCTTTCATTATCAATGCAAACTCTGCAACTGCAAAAATAAAAATAAAAAATAAAAAAGCCATGACTATATATCCTCAGATTTAATATTCCAAATTAAAGTAATTAAGATATATATAAAAGAGAGTTTGAGAAAAATGGTAACTTACGGAGGCCCATATATCCTCTCTGGAAGCTTGTCAAATTCAGGATCAAAATACGGCCAACAGACTTTCTTCATGCTTGCGAAAACTGGAAATGAATTATGAGAGAGAGAGAGAAGGAGAGAGAGCAAGTTTGTGTGAAAATGAAAGGGTATAAACAACTGTTAATTTCGTCAAAAGCTTAAAATACGTTCACGGCCAAAACAAGCTTTAATGTAGCCTCATCGTAAATTTTGACCAGACAACTCAACTTGTGCTTTTTTATAATTATTAATAACTCAAAAAAAAAAAAAAAACAAATGTGAGATGCGTTTTAAGCGCGTGAAAAGCACTGGCATGTATTGGAATGTCCACTTATACATAGCTGTTGGACAACTAGGTAGGTACAAGTTCAAATCTGTTGTCCTTAATTTGTTGTTCCATTAGCCGTCTTTTTAATAAAATTTATAATATCATTAAAATTTAAGAAATTTAAGAGAGACAGCCAATCACAAGATACGTACTCCTGTACTTCATCCTATTTATATTTCAATGTCTTAGGAGTTCCTCATTATAAGGATAATCGAAACCTCATTGGATATTATACGACAATATAATTTTGTTCTTGTGAAATTCTCTCTCTTAGATAGTTGTCGCTTATTTTCCATTTTCTTGGAGAGTCCGTTACATTATTACTTTTAAAACACAAATAAAAGTGAAAATACGAGATTACTGAGTCGTCTATAATCCACATTCCATACAAAAGAGTAAAACAATAATAATCTACGACAAGGTAGAAAAACTGATATATATATATATATATGTATATATATGTATGTATATATGAGTGTATGTGCAATATTATGCATGCTTCATTCAGTCAAAAATTGCTTCAATCACCCAGATATATGCACCCATGAAGATAACTATACAACGTAATTTAGTGCTTGTTAGTAATCACTATTTGAAATCAATGAAAAAATATATATAGACCCAAGTTAAGGTTACAACTTACGCTGGTAATGCAATGGGGAGACAAGTCCAGCTAGCTTTAAAACCAATCCCGCAATACTTGTGTAAATGTCTAATAGATAATTTTGCTTGTAAACTTCACTTGAAATATATGAAACGGAGAGCTTTTTTCCCCCCTTAAATAGAGATTGGAAAAAACTATTTGTGTGGAAGAGATTGGGATGAAGAAAAATCAGAGAAGATAAGGGGGTTGGAGATTAAGAGTCACGGTAAAGGTTCCAACAAAAGTCAACTGAGATATATGTTGCCACGTTTATTTTGATTTGTTCTTCTCTATTCCTAAATTTCTATATATTTTTGGATTCCTTGATATGGTAACTCGTGCAATGATGTTTAAACGAAGATAGCACCTCTATTTATTATATATATATATATGTATAATTATTTATTTATTTATAAAAAAAGAAAGAAAAAACTCGTGAAAGGAGTTAGGGCCGCCTTTCTCTGATTCTTTCGCGTTCCAGTTCCACACTTGGGTCAATAACACCAAACTAGCAACCGTTGCAACAAATTATAGAATTAACAAAAGGCCTGATAATTTGTATGCATGCACTATATCATGTTACATCCTAGATGGTACTCAATCACCAATCAAATATATACACGTAGCAATATTGGAACAAAAAATTTCGGCACTTCTTGTCCCGAAAATGACGTTTGATCAATTATCAGCTTATATTCGTGTACCCTTTGCATCTTTTTAGGGTTGACGTCATATGATTATTGTTCTATGCTCAATTAAATGAGATTTTTTGATAGAAGTATTTTATTTTTGTACTTTATTGTAGAATTTTCCTAATTAAATGTGCGGCAGTCTTTCTGTTTCCTCGTTAGATGGATCATGGCATCACATCATTATTTTCCGAAATGGGATTTTGACGTGCTAGCTAGCCAATGACTTGTCTCCATTTGGAAGGAAATCTCCCGTTAGCAACCACTTTCTCTCTCTCTCTCTCTCTCTCCCTCTCTCACGCACAAAGAAAAAAAAGATAATGGCTGTAACAAATTGCTTCAGAAACGCCGATTACCATTTGTGATTGCATTTCTCTTGCTGTGGCACGTGTCGCCCTCTGAATTTTAGCTGTGTATAAGACTCATTGTCAAGAAGCTGTCTACTGTATTGATATATGATAGAATTTCAACACCAATATAATTTGTCCTCCCAATCTCATATATGTTCCACAGCTTCTCCCAATTTCACCAAACGTGTTTAATTCTTTCTCTATTCCCTCACGTTACGTTAGCATTTAAAGGTCAAAGGTATTGCATTGATCTTATGGTTACTATTATTTTGATCTTATCCAGCCTAGTCATACAGAGCCGTAGATTACTTCCATCCATGCTTCATCCGCAGGAGGACTTTTTAGTTTGACTTTTGGAAACTCCATTCTCGAGACATGCTCACTTGCGGGATTCTTGGCCCAATTGCTGAATTTGCAGCTTTCAGGCTCAGCCGGGAAAACTTTAGGGTCATGGGCCCGACCCAATATGAAAAAGGGCCCACAGTCCCTAACTCGGGAGTAGTGTAATAAAATGACCAACTTCATATTTCCTTTATTTATTGAATTGATGAGCATTTTCGCCTACAAACCAAACAACAGATCACCCCACCACAAGTTGCGTCAATTGCAGCGACTAATTTGTACATGAAAGTGAAAAGAAAAGGAGAAGAAAAAGCTCCATAAATGAAGCAAGGACAGCAGGTATTAAACAAAACTTCTTAAAAGGCCTATAATGGACTTTTAAGCGAAAAGACCAAAAAAAAAAAAAAAAAAACGCAAATCAGTATGGCATTTGAAACTGTTAGTTCTATTGGACTCCACTTCCTCACATTCAATTACTATAACCCTACCCCCTTCCCGTTTAACTTCCACCTCTGCATTCCCCTTTTCCTCCACTAGCTCCAAGAGTTCTACCAGTCAAAATGCCAAGAAATAACTGGGAAATAAAAAGATATTTTAAAAACAAAAAAGAAAATTTTAAAAAAAATTGGGTGAAGGGTATGCCTATACCGGCACATACACATGAGCGTTTCCCCAGGATTCAAGTATGGTTGAACCAGGGTCCAACTGCACCGTTCACGTGCCCATTGCCATGGATTCCAACACCGTTTGGGATGATTGAAGGCGGCAATCCACCAGCCATTGACGGCGGTGATGCTGCAGGGTACAACCCATGGTTGTGGGGGATATTATGGGGGCTGACAAGAGCACTGCCGCCTGGACTGCTTTTACGCTGTTGAAGGGCATGGATCTGCCGCAGCCCTTCTTCGTGAATGCGTGACAGTGTCTCCAACTCCTTCATTGATAGAGCTTCCAACCCAGCACCATACAGAGGGGCATGTCGGGACATTTCCTCTTGAAGTGAAGCCTCTAGTGTATGAATATATTGCTGCAATCGAGAACAAGACATCAATGGAATGAGAATTCTAAAGCTCAAAACACGAGAAATTAACATGAGGTGCTAGAGCATGATCCTGTACAAAGCTCAGCTTGTTAAGCAAATCCAATGTAGCCACAATTTACTAAGTTTCACTGAAGAAGCACAACCAGAACAAAGAACGAATATTAGAACAACCAATAACAAAAGAGAGAAAAAAGGAACCTGGCAGGCCTGTAATTTTGATTCCATCCCATCAATATATGCCTCACACCGAGCAACCTGTTCTTCCTTCTCCCGTTTCTCTCCTTCAGTCTGTCCAACTGTTTGTGTCAATCGTCGAACTTCATCCTCAAGAGATTGTCGGATTTCCTCTCGGGTTACATTCTCTGTGGCATATCGTTTCAATTCTTCATCAAATCTTTTGCGTGCAGCTTCTGCACTCTTCAACCTTTCCGCAAGAGCATTTTTCTCCTTTACTACTTTCTGTCCCATTTAGAAATACTAATCAGAAAAGGCATGCCATCGCTACAAAAGCAGGACATCACTAGCAATCAACTATAGTAGTTTACACACTCGCAAGGAACCAGGACAAGCCTGAAAGTGGCCTATATTTGAGTTCATGTGTATGCATATTGTATATATATATATATCTATATATATATATATAGAGAGAGAGAGAGAGAGAGAAAGAGAGAGAGCACGCCAAATAAGAAACATCATTACGGGTACAGTGCAAACACAGAGGTGTACGGAGATAGGTTTTGACTTTGACATTAGACTACAATTATATGATAGCTGACCAAACATCTTGATTCATAGAGGTTTTCCTGTCCCTATTGGAATTTTTCCAGATAAACAATTCCACATACTTCGTGAAGATTTATGACAATTAATATGATTAAGAAAAGATCATATACTCCGGATACTCTAGTGGACTATCGTGCTACATTTCCTGACTAAACAAAGCGTTTAGAAGCAGAAAATTGAAAAACTTAACAAGTTGGGATCAGATCCGAGTTTTACATTTTAAAACCTATAGACACTGGTTAAAGCAGCACGTGATCCACATTTTACAAACTTTAACTAATGAAAATTTTTGTTATGAACTCATTTTGTCCTATAAAAAATTAAAAAAAAAAAAATAAGAAAAAGCAGGATGAAAAGGATGTAATGTAAATAAAAACCTTTAATTCATCACGTTTCCGAGACTTCAACTGGGAGATTTGTGTTTCCGCATCATGAAGACGATCTTGGAGCACTTTCTTCTCAGCAGTGAGTTTTGTGATCTCATCATCTCGCTCTGAACGAAACCACTCAAGCTGACTCTCAATTTCTTGTATTTGGTCAGAAAGCTCCTTCCTTTCCCGGGCAAAACGGTCCATCTCAGCCTTCATTTCAGACTGCCATAGAATGATATGCATCAGTTCTAATATTATTTTTGGAGAATCAACAACACGCCCTAGTTCTAGCTCTATCAACATCAACTACCTTGAGACGATTGTTACTGGCCTCAGAGTCGCTAAGCTTTTGGGATATCACCACTTTTTCTTTAATCATATTCGCAATTTCAGCTTTGCTTTGTTCCCGCACACAAATAATTTCATCTTCACTAGCACATAACTGGTGCCAAAGAGCAGCTCGATCAACATGTGCAAGTTCAGCAACCTCCCGCATCATGCTCAAAACTGGTCTAATAATTTCTTGCTCCTCACAAGCCAAAGTAACCAAAATATCCAAATCTAGATCTACTTCACGGGCAGTATCTGCGGCACTAGTGGCACGATCGACAAGTCTCTTCAGCATCCTTCCTCGGGAAGACTCATCAGCATACCACTTGAACAACATTGTGTACAGCATCTTAACGAATCCCTTCACACAAGGGTCTCCAGAAAGGGCCAATGTCTCAGCAAGACCGAGGACTGAAGTAAAATCATCCTGTTGGACTCTCAGCTGCTCATTGGCTTCTCCCTCCACAACAGTTTCTGTACGCTGGAAGTTTTCAGCCACAAATCTAGCACTAAGATTCAACCTGTGAGCAAGGCGCCTTTCCAAAACTATGGCTACAGAATGAGCCACAATGGCACCTCGGGCAACAGCTCTCTCAAACGTTTGAGAAGCTTCAACAGCCAGACAAGGGATGGATAACATCTCAATCAAGAGATAGATATCAGAAAAATGACAACTGGAATGAAAAGCCTGATCGTCCACCATATGCAGCCTATCTGAAGAAGGCCCACGTTCCCCAAATAAGAAAAGTCCAGAATGCATTGTTGAGCAACTAGCACCAAAATCATCATCAGAATCAATATCTCTAAGTATGTTTTCAGCAACATCTCCCCAACTATTTACAGTTTTGCTCAAAAACTCTAGGACACAAGGAGAAACATCTACACCCAAACTTTTTAGCCTAGCACGAACAGATCTGACCTGCAAAAGAGATGAAAGGGTTTCACAGCGATGAAAAGAAAGCTATAAAAAATTAAAAAATAAATAAAAATTAAAACATGCATAACATGGAAAGGAAACATGATAAGATTTCAGAATAGTGTAAATACTGCTTCTGGAAGATTTTGGCACTGGGATGCAGCTTTGAATATAAAATCTATGTTTGCAGCAAGAGGTTCATCATTTGAATCTGTCAAAAGCTCAAACGATTGAAATAAAACTCGCTCCCAAACTTCATTGCCGCATTCCAGTTGGCTTAGTGCACCAAAAACCTGGTAAACCAAGATAACATATTAGAGGAACAATATAACAGTGCACTACATAACACCCATACAACATAGGTCGTGCAAATATGTGACTATCCAAAATCAGACAAGATGTGCAACACGCAAACAAACATGCAACCAAGAGACAGCAAAATGCAAGCAGTTTCTCAAATTAGATCTTAGAATCACGTCCAAAGAATAATGAGTTGGCATTATAAATTTGGCAATATAAATACAAATATGTAAACAAACTAATAAATGACACTCAAGATCTTACAGGAGTTCGTAAGGCAGGTTCTGCATCTGGCTTCTGAAGTCGTTCCAGAAGTGCAAAAGCAGCCAGTGGATGTTCTGACTGCTCAACCAACTTGGGCACTAGAGCAACTAAATCTGGTTGCAAATGCTTAGGAGCTCTATCCAGAACCAGAGCAATTTTTGAAGCAGACTGAGGCCTTCGTCGTGGTTCAGGACAGCCTTGCGGAACAGCACCATCTAATGCTCTCAGAGAATTAACAATCAATCCCAAGAGCTCCTCAGATTGCTCTGGCCACTTGGTCTGAAAATTCACAGTTAAAGCATCACAACAAGCTAATTATCCAAAGTTTCATTGAAAATGCAAACAATATCTTACCTTTGTGCGCAATGATACACTTTCTGAACCCCCAGCAGATGTTTCTGGTGGACTGATGGGCTGTCCAGGCAGAGCTTTCCCAAAGGCACCAACCTCGCTTATGTCGGAACTTTGTACAGCAGAAGCACTGCTAGTTTCATCAACACCAGACTCCAGTCTCTCGTTTATAGGATAGTGGGCAGATTCACTGCCTCCATTTTCCCTGTCAGATTCCGAAGGACTAGCAATTCCACTTCCATCTGGAGAAGTTTTTGACTTTGCATCAAAAGAATCATCATAAGAACTTCCTTCTGTAGGTTGACAACATTCGACCATTATATCCAAAAGTAAATCAATAATGGCCTGCTGCAACACCTTCACGCCCATCAGCAAATTCATCAAACTAGGGGAAGATTCGTCGGTCTTCATTACCTTCTTTCCATCATTAGTACCAGAGAACTTAGTTGGAAGAAGCAAACGTTTTACTTTAGCAGGGTCATCAAGATAAACACGAAGTCCAGTCAGAAAACCAGCAATCGCACCAGCATCCATCAGAAGCTTTTCTCGTAAAGTGACCTGAGGCTGGGAAGGATTGTCTCCATATGTCAGGTGGAAGCCGGCTCTAGAGAGCAGGTTTCTAAAGATATCTTCTTCATCGCCACTAATTCCTTCGCTGTCTTCAGAATCAATGAGTTCATCAGGATCAGTAGTCAAAGCATCCTGATCATCTTCTGAAGCCAACACCTAATAAGAAAGAAAATAAATGTGAACAAAAATCTCATTCAATGAGCATGCTATACCTAAAAAAAATAAAATAAAATAAAATAAAGAAGCAAAAAGGAATACATAACAAAACATTATAAATAAAAGAAAAGGCATCACTGAAGAAAGTCTTTACTTCCTCTCTAATATAACCAAAGTGATGGGATAAAGAACAAGAAATCAAAAGGTTAGACAAAGTTGAAGGTGTCACAGGCTCACAAATAGCAACGTCATAATTTCTAGGTCAATAAATTGGAGAAATCACAATTTTTCATGCCCCAAGTTAACAGAATTGCACAATGTCTTTTCGTTGCATGCAATAGTTACAAAACAATTGTCTATATAAAAAACGAATAAAGAAATATACAAATAAAGAAAAAGAAAGCAATATATAAATTAGAGAAAAACAGGCTCAGAAAACCGTACCTCGAGATCGGAAAACTCAAACCAAGGGCAACAATCCAATATTTCACACACAAAAACAACTGTGTCACGCACAATAAATCCTGCATCTGGTTCCAACATATCTGAGACCTTCATGAACTGCAAAACAGAATTGTTCCATGTCTTCGTACATATAGAAGACTCCTTCCACACAGTTTTGGCTGGGTTTTTTTGATTTATTACTGCCATCCGGTATCTGACCCAGAAATTTTTATCTGGATCACTGCCAACTGACTGGTCGCTTTCCAAATAGATACATATTGTCTCAAAGGACTCGTATACACCTACACAAAAGGAGGAAAAATAAATCCAACGGCATAAGTATTTTAAAAAACAGCAACCACCTGCTAAAAGAAAATGGAAGAATGTTAAAACCTACCAATTCGAAGCTCGCATCCTCCAGCTTGAAAGAATTTACTAAAAACTTTCCGGTTCTCCATTATCTCCTTGAAGGCCAGGAAGTTCTCCACCTTCCATGTAAATGAGCTTCTCTTCTCACCCTTATCAATTTGGGAACTTCCATTGGCTGACTCATTATCCTGGCTGGTAAAATCCTGCATTATGGATGTCTCCTTTAATATGAGAACCTCAGCGGAAAATACAACTGTGTCTTGGACAAGAAAACCAGAGTCTTGATCGAAGAGACTAGTAAGTGTCACAAACTCCCGCCAACCCCAGTCCTTTGCAGCTTTGGAGTAGCGATTCTGAGATTCTTTCGTGACAGACTTCTCTTCCACCCTCTGGTTCACAACCGACAAGCGATGACTCACAAAACAACTCCAATCACTGGAAGTGTTTCGTGAATCTGTAACTTCAAGAAACACTGAAAGGTGGCATGGAGGTTGAGACTGCCCTGATACCATCAACATTGAAGAAATGTTCAATAATTCACTATCTGAATGTCGTGATTAAGCAATTCAAGGCTATCTGGTAGCTACCATATGAAGAATCTTCACCATGTGCATTCATAGAAATGACATCAAAACTGCTAACCTATGCAGATATGAGAAAATTTTAACCAATCATGGAAAGTATACCAACCATAAATAACAACCCATCATAGCTTACAGTACCTTCCTATCATCAATCACATACGAGATTTTTTTTTTATCAGACCATGACGGCAGGTCACTAGAAATTTAGCTCAAAAAAGTTCAGGTGAAACAAATACAGAAGAAGCTGCGTTAACACCATATTTCCATAACAACAACAGAGACAGTTCTAGTCCTCAATTATCTGTATAAGAATGACAATCACACAATTTCAACAATATCTGCAGAAGATTAATTAACTAGTAAATTGACACAAGGAAAGAATTATCAATAATTACAACCATTTAAGAAGACAAACTACAAGATTTTCCAACGCACTAAACAAGCTTTACCTCGGGGATAAACAATGAGGCGACAGTCTCGGTTTCCTATCTGAAACCTCCGGCTTTTGATACAAAGACCTGTTATCTTCCTCTTCTTCAGAAGATCCTTCAGCCTCGTGAAATTTTCAATCCGCCAAGTGAACTTCCCAATGTGGCCATCCGACTTCCTTGCCCCACTTCCAGTCCTGCCTCCAATCAAGGCTCCACTCTTAGAAAAGCTACTGAACTCCTTGATTACATGAAATGAGGTGCTGAACACTGCCGTATCATCAACCAGAAACCCCGAATCCGGCCCAATAAAATCTGACATCTTCATATAATCATTCCAGCCCAAACTGGTGTTATCCCCACTCTTATTATCAGCAGCAAACCGCCCATAGGAGTCTCTGTGCATGTGATTGGAGCCAGGTATCTGATTCAGAACTGACATGCGAAACAAACACCAACAACTCCTATCAGACGCTAGGACATTCTTCTCCGTGTCCTTGCTCTCCAAACACATGGAGAGATAGTCGACCCCGTTAACCGAGCTCTGGTACACACTAATCCTTAAATTACACTCCCCGGCGGGGAAAACAGGGCTCATTATCTTCTGAGTCTTAATCATTTCCTTAAACAAACTGAAATTATGGACTTTCCAAGTGAACTTTCCATTCAAAACGTCGGAAACAGGACCGGCCGCAACAGAAGACGACATCGTCAACATCGACGAGACCGACGACGATTGTAGCTCGTTGTTGTCCCGCGAGAAATTGACGGATTCGTTGAGTATCAATATATCGGCGGTTATCAATACAGAATCGTTATTGAATAAATAACCTAATTTGGAATCGAATATGGAAGAAGAGGGAGTGAAATCGCACCAACCATGGGATTTCTTCTTGCTGGAGAAGCGGTGCCATGAATCGCGATGAATGGTCTTGGAATCGTCGAGGAGGTTGACGATGGCCAAGCGATAGCTGGCGAAGCAGTCCCATTTCGAAGAGGATGTGCCGCGAGGGTCCACTATTTGGAGGTAGATGGAGATGTAGCCCGGCAGAGCCTGCGCGTCGCCCTTAGGGTAAACCAGGAGGCGACAATCGTACCCTCCGACCTCGAAGTACTTGCTCCACAATGCCCTAGCCTTGGTTCTCGGGAAATTGTGGATCGTCCATCGGCAGACCGCCGAGTGCTCGCCTCTCCGGTCGACGGTCACCGTCTCCTGCGCCCCGCCGCCGTCTCTAGACCCCGCCGCGAGGTCGTCCGCCGCCGCCGCCGATATTGACGGAGGTCTCTCCGCCGTCGACGATGACATGGACGTCTGCGATTGGTCGGTCAGTACCGGCGCCGCTGCCACCGATGACGACGGGGATGAGGCCGAGGCCGAGGCCGAGGACGACGATGAAACCGCCTCCGACGATGCTGTCTGCTTCATTTCCGATGTTTCTCTCTCCTCTCGTTTTGGGACGTCGTTCGGTTATTTGATCAATTTTTTTTTTTTTTTTTTTTAGAGAGAGAAGAAGGAGGAGGAGGAGGAGGAGGAGAAGAGGGAGGTGTGTGGGGAGAGGGTAAGAAGCGGGACTTTGCCCATTGTCAGGCGCATGATAGCTAACGTGCGCCTCTCTCAATTCTCCTCTTCTCCTTTCTTTTTGTTTTTTTAATTTTTCTCCATGTCCTACATAAGCCTACATGTTAGAATCCTACTTGATGGATTTAATTGTGTACGTCTAGTAACATTATACAACGTAAGATTGCGCATATCACAGCCGCAGGGTTGCAAGAGCCCACTACGAACGATGTCAGATGTCGTACGCGATTGTTGCACGTGCGTTTGGGTCTCTCCGATTCTTATGACTGCACGTGCTGGAAGAGAATCGTCTGTGGCGGTTAGTTTCGTATTGTTTTGTTTCCGCCTTGTAACAGAGCCACGTAAGGATTCGAAAATATTTTAAAGCCAATAACATGATGGGACGCATGGATTCTAATGATTTTGCCCTTCCTCGTCTGCACAATTTTGTATGACGCCGCTATGGTCTTGCTTACCGTTGGATAAACTCGATAGACATCCGACGGTTCTAAATTTTCTTTAGTTTGATTTTAGGTGTTGCTACCTTGATTTTTTTTTTTTCCTTTTTCGGGAGCTTGGTGAAAGATTTTCTGCTTTTGACCCGTTCGCAAAGAAATAATAACAACAATAATTATTATTATGAATTTAAAAACAAAACAAAAACAATTTTTAGTATTGAAAATATAACAAACAGCAGTAACGTGACTTGTTCCTCCTGGCTTTTACCATGTTCATCAACAATTTTTCTTTTTTTTTTAAGGGAAAATTTTTTCATTTTTCTTTTAACTTGAAGCCAGCAATCACGGTTTCTTTTCTTTTTTTTTTTTTTGTAATTTAAAGATAGATAATGTGTAAATATTACTCGTCTGTGTCAGAATATAATTATTAGCCTGTCAATGTATGCCCCTAGTTTTGAGGGGATTTTGAATTTTGTTTTTAGTGTGCATAATTTAAAAAAAAAATTGTTTCTCTTTTTATTTATGAAAACTATTTTATGTCTTCACCAGCTAATTAAATCATGGCCTAATTGTAACGGATTAGACCTCTACTTAGCATGATACCTAAGCTCTCACGGATTTGCTTTTAAGCTTTATCCTTAAAAGCCTCATGTATTACTTGTGAACAATTGCTCATAATAAAACCTATTATTTCTTAATTCTCTTTGCCTTAAAGGAATTATAATTGTCACACTAACATTTTAAGATCGAAAGTCCAATCACACTGTTAAATGATAGGTACAAATTTATACATTTTAGATTTTTTTTGGAGAGAAAAACATTTTTAGAATTGATTACTTCTATTAAAAAAAATCTACATTTCCATTAATCTTTGAAAAAATAAAATGCAGAGAGTCTAACGCGGATCAAAAGAGGAAAACAAAGCACACACCATACGACTGCAGGTTGAGCAATGGATCGACATATGAGGTGTGTTTTTTTGAATTTTTTTGGGCTCTGTTAATAGCAAAACCTATGTAATTGTATAAGTATACCTCCTACTCTTAAATCTCTTTGAGTTTATCTTCTTCTTTTTTTTTTTTGAAACTGTAAAAAAGTGTTTGGCCAAATCAGTTTTAACAAAAATTTTTTGATGCTACAGTGTAAAACTTTCACATGCTATATTAATAAAAAAAAATAGACTATAGTGTAAAGTTCTCAAATGTTACAGTTTTTAATCTAAAAGTTTTAGCACTAACCACACTTCCTACACACCCTATAAATGTATCTTTTAGATTTGAGAAATATGTCTAGATTTCATCCGCAATGTATTTTTTGGTGAAAAAAATGAAACGAAAATACAATCTTAAATACTTTAAAAAAATCGAGTGAAAACACCAAAACCACAAAAAATAAATAAATAAAGAAAAGCTGATCACCTTAAATTTATACTAGGTAGATCAATGGGTAAATGATATTTTTTGGTATAAATATATGTGTAAGTAGCTATTACGAAAAACATTCTTTATAACGTTGGTAGTGAGGTTATTGTGCAATACTATAGCAAAGTTTTTATAATTGTAGTATGTTAAACTGAGTTATTAAGAGAGTCCATTTGGTTGGAGGGATGGAAATGAGGAAAGATGGATAGAGTATGTAGGAAAGGGATTGTGAAGGAATAGAAGGATCAAAACTTTCCTTAGAGTTGTTGGTATGATTTTGAAGGAAAGACAATAGCTATTCATGTCTCTTGTTTGGTATAAGGAAGAAATAAGAAATTTGATTTTGTTGATAAAATTACAATTTTACCCTCATATAAAAATAATAGATTTACTTGGAATTTTTTATTCTCAGAAAACAAATAGATTTTTTTATGTCAATTAACCGTCACATAAGATTATATATTGCTGCCAAAATACATATCTAAAATACAAGACAACAAAAGTTTCAGACAAAAGAATACATATTTGGTACTCAAAATACATGTTGATATGGCAGCATACTATATATATTGAAACAGTCAATAGCTTTACTAGTACTGATAAGTCTCTCTCTCTCTGTCTCTTTTTTTTTTTATTTTTTTTATAAAGTACCAATAAGTTTCATTGCTAACACTTTCAAAAATTACTTACATCCCATGAAAGACCGAAGCCTTGAAGAGAATTACAAAAAAACATTGTAAAATTGGAAGGGAAATTTGTACATCCACAAAGGACAATATTGGAGGTTCAAACTTTTTTGCTTCTAGCCCATCCCAATCCATCCCATTTGGGGAGGATTGTTTTTCGGGGGCCCCGAGAGATTTTTAGTCCCTAGTTTTTTTATTTCCTCCCACGAATCCATCCAACCAAACGAACACCAACTCTCACTTTTCACACATCAATCCCTCAACCCCAATCTCTCCATCCTTCCTTCCGTCCAATCAAACACACCCTAACACTTGTTTGGTAGGAGAGAGAGATGGAGGGAGAGAGAGATAGAATGAGAGGTTGGAGAGGGAGGAGGAGGAAGAAGAGGAGAAGTGAAGGGATATGGTCTCTTCCATAGCCCATCAAATTAGTTCCTTCTATCAACGACAAGGTTCAAACAATCAATCACTTTAAGTTTTAAAAAAACTATTTAACCCTCTAAATAAATAATTAACAAATAATAATAAATGTATTATATAGTAATTTCACATACAACTATCATTTATCCTCTTAATACTCTTTCTATCTTATCAAACAATATAAAAGATTAATACAATCTTCTCTATCTTTTCTAATAAATATCCCTCCAACTCTCCTCATGCTATTTATAATTTAAAGTTTATGTAAATTCACGCCTAAAATAAAATCCTAACTCTTACTCTAAAATATACAACGGAGAGAAATCACTATTGAAAAAGTTGAACCGAGCGTGAAAGTATTTCAAGTGATGAGCTTTGTAGAAATTACACAACACAATCGTGGTTACCAATTTCGTAAGAGTTGTATTGAACTCAGTGAGAAAAGAGATAAATAAAAAATTATAAGAATATATATTGGAGGGGGAAAATGCACTGCAGCTGAATTTGGGATGTTCATGGTTGCCCCATAAACCTTAAAAACTCTTACTTTATCTTTGAATTTTTATTTTAGCCTCATTTAACTACTTTTGTTAAAATTTCTATTAAAATCAAGCTAAAAAAATTATTTTAAGGGTGGTCATTTGGTCTTTTTTTATTTATTTTTAACATAATTTTTTTTCAGGATGGTCATTTGGTCTTTTTCTATTTATTTTTAACAGAATTTTTAATAAAAAGATTACGTGATCATGTTAACTTCTTTTCCAATCTAATTTTAACATAAATTTTAACAAAAAAGGTTAACTGAGACTAAAATCATAATTCAAGAGATAAAATGTGAATCTTTAAAGTTCAAGTGACAAGCTAAAAACGACTCAAACCCTTTCTTTTTTAAGAAATAAAATACCAAGTTGTCTGTTTGAATTAAAAAAAAAAAAAAAAAAAAGTTGTTTGACACGTAAGTGAATTTTACAATATTGGCTCTGCAAATTTCCCAAAATCTTCTCTCAATTTGATTTTTTTTAAAAAAAAAAAAAAATTTGCTGTCTGGCTGCTGCAAACACCCCACAAAGTGCGGCTACACTTACGTGAATGAAATAGGACGGTTGGTGGGAACCAATCCTGATTACACAAGATGAAGCAATGACCAAGAGCAACTCTGCTACAGCTACACTCTTGCAAAGCCGGTGATCTTGCCAGCCTCAAGAAAAGCTGGAGGAAGGCCCGTGATTGCGGTGCTCATCATCCTAGTAATCTTTTTCGTCATTGGCTGCGCGGCATTCAGGAACAATCGGCGGACCGAAAGCGACAGGGCCTACGAGGAAGCTAGGATGACCAAGGCACAACCTAGTAGGATTCATCGTTAACTACACATAAAAAGGAGGGAAGAATGATATTTTGTCTAAGATGTATTTTGAGGTTTTGGCAATTTACTTATAGCCTGGTTTGTAGTAATGGCTATGTGACGTGAAATTTGGAATTCTACATTTGGTGTTAGTTTGTCTTCGTTTTACATGTCCAAGAATGCTTGTTTGTATTAAGACGAAAAGCATCTGATTTTCACTTTCTTTGTATGTATTTATGTAAATTGCATAAGTTGTCTTTAAACAAGTAGAAGGAACAAATACTTGATTTGCCTGCAGAGACACAGAAAAAGGGTAAGTACGTGTATGTTTGTATTCAACTGACATTAAATATCAAAAACCCAAAATAGTACTTGCAAAGTACACCAAGGAAACAAGAGTAAAATCACTCTTGCTTGTTTTCATCCTTTGTCTCAAACGTAGATATTGCACGATTACAGATATCATTTTTAACCACATTATGATCTTCATGGCATCTTTCAGGAAACCATCTTGTGATTGTGTACTCACTAACTCTGTACTCCTCTACACATGAAGGAGAACCAACACCATGACCATTCTTGTTAATCTCAAGCACCAACAATGTCTTCTTCACACCACCAATACAAAGCCTAGCAGTGCAATGAATATCAGACCACACTCTCAGCTTTTCATTTGCACATCCATCTCCTTCTGACAAAACAAGCGCCGCAAAGTCGGAATGGACCGGCTTCGGATGATGGCGGAGGCGACAAAGTCGACGCCGTATCTAACTCCCGACATCACGACCCAACTTTTAGCCCTGAGATGAGAGTAGGTCTGGTAGAAATCCGAGAAAGTTTGTTGCTTGGATTTCATGTACTGCCATAGCTCTTGATCATTCATCAAGCACTTGTCTTTGTTCACTATGTTAAGGCATCTTAGGGAATGAGAAATGTAAAAGGCCTCTTCCATGCAAGTTGAAACCATATAGCTTGTCAGATGTGATAATATAGAAAATTAAATAAAAAATAAAATATAGAAGAAGAGAACAACATATTTAACATGGTTTGTTAATATGCCTAAATCCATAGAATATAAAGAGAAAGAGAATTCATTAGTAAGAAGTACTATGGCTATAAATAGGGCTCCATGTAAATAAATGTCACAAAATGCATAAATGGTTAAGTTACAAAATTTGAAACAATACACTTCCTAATATAAAAATAAATACAAATAAGATCAAAGCTATTATAAAGATAATTTTTTCTAATATGCTCCCGTAAGATGGAACTCCGATAGGATATTCCAATCTTGTAAGTATTTTGTTTTTTTACTTTTGCTTCCTCTTTTTTTTTTTTTTTTTTTTTTTGGCAAAGAAAAAACAATTACACAAGGACAACAATTATCAAGGGCACATGAGTGCTACAAAAGGACATCAACCATCAAAGGTCGAAGGGGCACAAAGAACTGGCAAAAAAGTGCAGGGAAGAACTCAAGGAAACTGGTAGAGGTGCATGGTGTAAACGATTGGAGGATCACAACCTTGAGAGAGGAAGAAACACATCATGTAGATTGGAGGCACAATGCCTAGAGGTTAGACGCTCATGACCTTGATGAAGGAAAAAGAGAAAATATAAGCATTAGTCGTAATGAAAATTAAATATAAAAAAGAGATGTAGGGCGTAGGAGCATATGCATTGAGAGAAGCATAGCTTCAACCATGGAGGATTAGGGACTCGTTTAAGTATGAGCTGCAGCAAAAAGGCAATAGCAACAGAGACTAATAGTTTAGCGATTTTAGAGAGGAAGAAAGAGATAATCCTACGAAGGTACTACTTTGATACCATACAGAAAATAAAATATAAAACAAGAAAATAAGAGATTTAGTGTGGTTCGATAGTATGCCTACATTTACAGATTAGGAAGGGAGAGAATTCACTAGTAAAGAGCACTATGAACGGGGCTCTATATAAATATATATTACAAAATACATAAACGGTTAAGTCACTCAAAATTGAAACAAAACACTTCCTAACAAAGAAATAAATACAAATAAAATCAAAATATTATAAAGATATTTTTCCATAGATAATGGGCACAACAAAACAAGCACGGTTGAGGAGATCGACTTGTTTTGAGTCTGCAATGTTACGAATTAGAAACCCTAATTCTACCAAGAACAAAAATATGCAAACGAAAAGTAAATAAGGACACACGAAATGTATAGTGGTTTACTTTTGATGTGAGAGCTACATCTACTTTCAGCTACTGTAGAATAATTCACTATAATAATAAAGAAGTTTATAGGAAAAAATAACACATTGTCTTTCTAAATTTTTTCTCAAGCCTCTTTCTCACTCAAATTCTGAGTTTTTCTCACCCAACCTATTTATCTATAAGTTTAAAAAGAATAGGCGATAAATCCTAAAAAATCGTAAAACACAAGCTCTAGGATGCCGACACTTGCGGCAGCGAGACTCCAAGGGCGTGACTAGGCGTTCCTTCTATCTTTGGTCGCAGCTGCACAAAAAATTTCTCTGCGGGAATGCACTCCTCGATCCTAAAAATCCTCTACGTGGGGTGATTCTGAAAGGTGTTGAATTTTGGCTCCAAGCTTCTTAACATACAACGAGGAGCATGTCGGAACTAGAAAGCAGTGTTTAAGCCTCTGACTGGGTTAGGGAAGGCTGAATCTGAGAACCTATTTTGGACATGGGATCACCAAGAGCTTTGGTAACCTTTCTATTTGGACCATATTGATTCAATAAGACTATCAAGCGGCTAGAATTGTTCTTATCAATGTGCTTTGTTGGGACCCAGGGTGGAAAATTTGATAGGGTCTTAAATTAGTTAAAAAAAAATTTTTTGAACAAGATGGTAGAAAAACTTGATCTCAATATTCGCATTTTTTAACCTTCCATTGGTCAATTTAGAGGAACTCTTTCCCAGGAAAAAAGAAAAAAGTAACACTCTTTAGCCATTTTGGCTGATTACAACTTTTGGCTAACATCCTTGGAGTTGTTCTTAGTTTTTTTTTTTTTTGGGACATTGTAGCAAATAGTAGATTTTATTCATTGAGTAGTAAATTCTATAGGTGTTTGGAAAGAGTAGAGTAAATGACATATTCTTATAAATCAATATTTTAAACTAATTAAAAACCCAAAAATACCCCTCAACAATGTATTGATTTTTTTTATTTCTTCCTCTCTTTCCCATTTATCTTTCTCTTATGTTTCTCGATTCTCTATGCTCTCGCTCTTTGTTGTGCAAGTGTCACACCTACAAAGTAGATACCATCGCCCTTGTCTCTGTTACATTAACTTCCCAGTTTTTGCTCCATCATGATCGATAAGAAGCTGAAGCCCAACAAATCAACTGGGATTTGTTGAGCTTTTTCTGTCACAAATTATGTCAGTAACGGAATCGAAGTGCGATGCATTGGTTTTGCCCGTTGTGACCGTCCAAGATGATCTACGACGACGATTGCTCATAACGCGCAGCAGATGGAGATGCCTCGGTGATGTAGATTAATCGTTGTGTGTTGGGATTTTATTACCTATTTTGGAGCTGTACTTCATTGCATTTGTGTTGGGACTTTGTTAAGTTTTTTTATTTATTTTTTGAAGATGTGTTAAGTATTAATTAACTATCACTATGGTTACTTTGTTGTTATTAAGTTTACATCTAAGGTTTGAATTTTGAGTGTCGACTTTAGTATTTGCTCAAGTATCAATGTATGATCATAGATTCATTGTAAATACTGTGATGTACGAATGCAAATGATGATTGCTTGATGTCGATGGTCTTTTTTTTAGCTTAAACAAATACTAAGTTGATAAAAATACTAAAAATACACCAATAATCTTATTTTTAAGGTTTTTTAAAAATCATATTTTAAAATTTTTCTAACTAAAGGCCTAATTAGTCCTACATCATCTCGCTCCACATTCAACAGTTTGGGTTTGCACCAAACCTTCTTTTTTCGAAAAGGCCCTGCTTGCTTGCATGTGCACCCTTATGCCTTGCTAGTCTCATTGTTATCGTTGCAGCCCGCATCCCACGCCCCACACTTGCATAGCTTCATTCTATTACGGTCCAAACTTGGATTCTTCCATCCAAACTCCATCTTGCAAAGGCATACTAAAGAAAGTTAATATCTTATGTATAGGTACATTTATTAGCAGTCTGAATTTATTCGTGTATTTTCAAAATAGGAAATGTCTATATATTTTAGTATAGGAACCTTCATTAGTAGTTTTAAACTATCACAAACTCTTAGATCTTAGGAATATATTCATGAATTGTTTTTGAATTTTTTCTCTAAAATTGGTCCATATACTCAATTCTCTCTCAAAAATAGTCCCTAAACTTAAAAAGTTTCTTATGAATAATCCTTCTGTTAAATTTTAAATTAAAAATTAATTTTGTCTCATAAATAGTCCCTGAACTATCTTCTCTTTTTATGAATAATCCCTATGCTAAAACTTGTATAATTTTAGTCCCTAAACTAAAAAAATACTTGCTAAAATTAGTTATATTGTTAAATAAATATATAAAAAACATTAAATATGCAAAATTACATCAAATTTGTAATCCCTAAACTTAAAAAAATATATATGCTAAAATTAATTTCTTTGCTGCACATATTTTAATATTTTTTGTTTACTTTTTCAAATATATAGCTTTGATAATTTTTTTAAATGAGCATATTTTACCTACCAAATTAATAAATATCCCCAAGCTTATTTTTATATCTCATATAATAGATTTATAAATTTAAAAATATCCTTTTGTAATATACCAATTTTAACAAATTTACATTCCCACTAATCTATCACTTTTGTTTTGTTTCATTTTGTTTTTTCTTATTTTCTTAGTAAAATATTGTGACACCCGAGAATTTTTAGTGCATTAAGTATGTAATAATTATAAATTATAAATTATATTAAGTAAATTATTTATAATTTTTGCGAGCCAAATTTTATGCTCAAAAAAATATTAAGAATTTAAGGGGTAATTATGGTGTCACAAGGATTATTGTTTAAATCCAATTTTTATAAAAAATTCCATAAAGGTAAAAATGGGATTTTTAAAATTAAAAATTATACCATAATCTTAAACAATGAAGGAATGTAATGAAAATAAGCTAGAAAGCTTGAGGGTTGCAAAATGTGTTGCAACAAATTTTAAGACAGAAATACAGTATGAGAAATACACAGTATGAAAAATCATGCATTATGAAGAATAATATAGTGTAAAGATTACATTGGTAAAGTTATATAGTATAAGAATTATACTAATAAGGTTAAGCAGTATACAAATTACACTACATAAAATTATGCAATATAGAAATTATACTGCATAAAGTAATGTAATATAGACATTAGACTATGCAAAATTAAGCAGTATAAGAATCATACTATGTAAATGATGTGGAAGCTTATGAACTATGAAATACAATATAGGGAAAAGTGCTAGCAGTATGAGAAATATACTGACAATGTAGGAAAAAAGCTGTCAGTATAAATTTAGATTGTTAAAAAGATAATTGTAGGACCCACCAAGATGCCACTTGTAAGGTGGGCAAAAAGCCACATCCACGCTTTGTGATACCCCTGGTTTTTGGCCTTATTTTTGAGCAAAAGTATTTTAATTTTAGCCCTTAGGAAGAAATTAATAAAATAGGTGGCCATTTGGAAAGTTTAGAGCCAAAAACAAGCCATTTTGGCTCTAAGTAAAACCAACAGCCCCTCATGATTCTCTCATATATTTTTCAAAACCTCAACTCTTAATCAAGTTTAGAAGTAAGTTTAAGAGTCTAAGAGCAAGATTGAGCAATTTTTGAGGTAAAACTTGAGTTTTTCTCTTGAAATTTTTACTGTTTTCTCTTGAAGTTTTGAGTAGGGTTTGATGGGGTTTTTGCTATAGTTATATGAAGGAAGTTTGGCTAAGCTCAAGCACTCTTCTGGAGGTGCAATTTCTTGATAAAATCCTAAACCCTAGTTTTGATTTTATTTTTACACAATAAATGTTTGTTGTAATGTTTATGGACTTTGATATGTTAAATGGACTCTATGGCATGCTTGGTTAGGTTTGATGATGATGATGCTGGAAAGAAAGAAAGTAGGGTTTTGTGTTAAAAAATAGGAAATTTTTAAACTTTGTCAAAATGCTAAGTTTCACTAGTTTTCAATAAATGATGTTTTTGAGGGCCTTAAAGGTCAATTTATTTTCCAAGTAAAGTCTTCGATCTACCAAAACAATAAGAGTAACAATTTTGAGGAACAAAGTTTTGTAAAATTTGGAGAAGACTAAATTGAAAAAATTTGTAAAGTTTTGGCAAAATTGAAAAATAGCAAAAACTCTATTGTATAGTTGGAATTTCAAAAACAATTGGAATACAAAAATTGAATAACTCATCAAAACTACTGGGAATTGCAAACGATTTGGAAAAATTCCTCACTGATATTAAGTTATGAATTTTACACAATTTTAAGTACAAAATTTTGTAAATAAGAAAATGTTATAAAATAGTTTTGATTAGGCCAAAGAGTTTAAGAAAAACTAATATTTGTGAAAAACTTATTGTTTTACTATAAAATAGTTATTTTTGGTCCTGGGGACAAAAATATCAAGATTTTTATGTTTCAAACTAAAACTGTAAAGCTATATGGAATTAGATTTTCACTGAGAAAATATTGGTTTCCTATACTGCTATGGGTGGTAAGTAACCACAGCTTTCAAGTTTGAAAGGATTAAGATTTTGTATCAAGAAAAGAAAGAAAAACACGCCAATGGCGTAATCGCAAAGATTTTCAAGTTAGGGTCAAAACTGTAAATTTTTTATAAAACAGATTTAATCGAAAGGAAAACTATTGTTCTATATTTTGTAATGTTATGAAAAGTAAATAAATTTAAGTATTGTTTAAAATGAATTTTGAAAGTTTTCTAAAACCTATCAAGGGCAAAATGGTCATTTTTATAAAAGGTCAGAATAGACCCTAAGACGCTCGAATTAGGAAGCTGCCCCTAATGGGGAATTTTTTTCATAATTCATAAGTATCAGGATGATAAAGTAAAACAAGAAGTTTAATAAAGTTACAAGACTTACAAAAAACCTAGAGTCGGCAATTTCGAACACGGCACAATAACACGATACGAAAAGAACACAAGATAAACTTGTTTAGACCGCACATTTATTAATTGGGCCATAAGTGAGTTGACACAAATAACACAAAAATAAATAGGCTAGATTCGTGCTAACACGTCTAACACGCCTTAACATATTTAATTAAACGGGCCGTAAGCATGCCGACACGACCTGACACGACTCGGCCATTTATAACATATTTAAACTTAAAAATAAAAATATTTGAAATATTTTTAGTATGTTATTATTAATTAGATATCGTGTTTTTGTTAATTTTTTTTATTGGTATTTTTTTAATTTTTTTAATTTTTAGTTAACTGGGTCATAAACATACTATATACGTGTTGTTATCGTGTCAATCTGTCACGGCCCGCTTACTAATCATGTTAATCGTGTCGTGCTGTGTTATGCGTGCCATAGGCAGGTCGTGTTCGTGTTTGCATTTCTAGCATATTTATTAATCGTGTCGTGTTTGTGTTCGGCCTAAACGTGTCGTACTATAAACATGCTGATACGAACATAACATGAACACGAATTAAAAAAACCCGTTAAGGGTAAAATTATCATTTTTAAAGAAAATGGCTAAAATAGAATCAAACACTCTAAATTAGCAAAGCGCCCTTAGACAAAAGATATTTTGCATCGAAATAAGTAATGAAACCATGTAGTAAAATGAGGAATTTGATCAAAGAGCACTCAAGTTAAGTAAAGGGAAGGCAAATTGATAAGTTACAAAGTTAAATATAAGGAATAAACAGATTAAGCAATTAAGAGGTAACCGATAGGAAATAAAGCAAAGAAAAAGAAAGGAATGATTAATGTCTAAGTTTCATTATCAATCGACTAGATAGATAGTAAGAAAAGTTAGTTAATAGTCAGGTGTTGTTGATGCTTACCGTGATCCGATGTCGTACCAACACCACGTGTGACTGCGCATGGTGTTCAGCTCTTTTTTGTTCGCCTCTACCTGGGCTGGTCGGCCTACAACAAGAGGAAGGACGCCTCGGAGGCGGGTTAGTTGGTAACAAGACAAAGTGCTCTCCGATACTCAAGGCAGGGGGTGCTCGGCAGAGGTTGGGAACTAATTCGTTGGGAAGGAGCTTGCTTGCCTGAACGCAATAAATGCGTCCTATTTATAGGTTACCACTTGGACAGGGTGTTAGGTGAGTTTCGCCCACAACCTGGATGTCACATCATGGTGTGTCAGATGACAAGTGATAAGTGTCGCATCCTTCCGTCGGTGGATGAGCTCGCATCCGACGGTGAGTTATTTGCCACTTGTGGGCCAGTGATAGCGAGCAACAACCTACTTAAGGAGGATGATGGTCTGACCCGAGCTGATGTTAAGTCCGAGGAGGCACCCTGGGAAGGTGCTGCCCGGAGCAGCCCTGAGGAGCACCTCGAACAATGCACCGGGCGTAATCAAGGTCAGTTATGAGCTTTACAAACCTTTGCCGAGCTAGGTGGTCGACCACCTGGAGTTTGGCTCCTCGGTGGTGGCGCCGAACTCACCCTCAACAGGTGTCATTTGAAACAGGACACATGAGTTGACTAATAAAAGGAAAAACAAATGAAATAGAAATATTAGAGTGTTGCTCAGGTAAGTCTCAAACCTCACCTATGGCATGAAAAAAATAATTTTTAAATACTATATATGTTTGAAATATGTTTGTATTTTTTATGCATTAAGTTTTAAAGATCAAGTCAAAGACTTGCAATGTATTTAGAAATTGTTATGCTTAAAGTATGTTTGAATTGGTAATGCATAATGTTTTAAAAGTTTAAGTTATGATTTACAATATATTTGCATATGCTATATTTAATGTTTCAGCGCTAAGTCATAGCATAAGATATGTTTAGATTTGATATGCTCACTAAAGTTAAGAAGAAGGTAAATTAAAAATGATATGTAGTTTTATAGTAGCCTCCTTGATGTAAAGTATGTAATTTATATTAAAGTTATGATCTCGTTGTTTGATAGTCTTAAGTCTTCCACAAGGGAAGCATCATGTTATGTTTAAGTCATGGTCTCATGATTGATTATGTTGGTATAAACATTCAAGACTGCAAGATAAAGTAAGATAAGAACGATAATAAAAGTTCACTTAAGTTATGAATAATCATAAAAAGTTCATAAAAGGATGTACATAAATAAGCATAAATGGAGTCATGCATAATAACCTTCTTGCATTCCTTTCCATGATACGTTTAAGAGATATTTTTATGAAAAACATTTTGAAAAATGTTTTATGAGAAATATTCATGAAAAACATTCTATGAAAAATGTTTATAAGAAAAGGTTCATGATGGAAGTTTTATGAGAAAATTTTAAAGGCAATGTTTAATAAAGAATGTTTATATTTTGTGAGATTATGTTTGAGCTTACTGAGCAAAAACTCATTATAAGTTCTTTCATGTTATAGTAGTCCTACGGGAAACCAATATGACTAGTTGACGAGCTCAATGTCGTAGAGAGAAAGATGTGATGATCGGGTATGTACACCACTATAGTTTGTCTCCGTTGCTCAAAGAAAAATTATGCCACTATTTGAAATAATGTTTTAAAAATTTTAAGAAAGTCGATGCTTAAGAAAATGTTTTACAAGAAATGTTCTACGAAAAAAATTTGTAGAGAAATATTTACGAAATGTTTTAAATAATTAAAAAGTTAAGTTTTAATCTATTTTTTCTGTTTACATTGCAACAAATTCAAGTATGTTTCAAGTATGTTTAAATGAAAAAAAAAAATAAACAGTATTTTCTTACTAGTAAATAGGAAACCTATGTTAAGAAATGATGTTTAAGAAAATTAAAAGATGGCCCGAAAAGACGAGACGTCACAAATATTAAATTTATATGAAAAGCCAAAATTACCAACAAATTGATTTTTTTTTAAAAAAATTAAACAAAATAAAACTTTGATACCCTACACATTCAAAATTCAACTAAAAAGATAACACTCATATATACTTAACAACTCATCTTGAAATCTTTGAATACCAAAATAAGGAACAAAAGTTCTTAATATGCCAAAATGTATGCTACAATTATTTTCTAACATTGTTTCATGCATTATAATAAGAAATAGAATAATTTTTTATTTGGGATCATTCATATATTTAATAAGTCTTAAGTAAAATTACTCTTCTCTTTAGTCTAGAGACTACAAATCTGGTATAATTTTGCATGTTTAATATATTCTACATATTTATTTAACAATATAACTAATTTTAGCATATATTTTTTTTAGTTTAGGGACTAAATATAATACAAGTTTTAGCATAGGGACTATTGATAAGGAGAAAAGATGGTTCAGGGACTATCTATAGACAAACTTAACTTTTTCCATCTAAAATTTAACAGATTGACTATCCATGAGACCCTTGTGAGTTTAGGAATTATTTATGAGACAAATTTAATTACACACTAATTCTAGAAAGAAAAAAGTTTAAGGACAATTATTCATGAATTTACTTTTATATCTTTAATAGTTTGGTTTGGTACGGTCTCGAATTTCTCCAACCTTAAACAACAGTTTGAATCGGAAAATGCTTTAAACCGCACCAAACTTAACTATACCGCTTTCACGAGCACAAGAATATGGTATTGGAGAATGATTTTTCACTCAAATTCCAAAACTTTGATGTTAATATACTTACCGGGCACTGTATGGAAAATGCCCTAACAACTTCAACGAACTGCCTATTAGTAAAAAAATTCAAAATTTTGAGGACCAAAGCGGAAAACGCACTTTTTTTTTTTTTTTTTTGAAAGGGGAAAAACTTACATTTCAACACAATCACTTCTTGTTTTGTTTTGTTTTGTTTTGTTGTTTTTTTTTTTTTTTTTTGAATAAAAAATGCTAAAAATTTGTTTTTGCCAAGTGATAAATCGTGTCCGCAATTCGGAAACACTCTCCGCCACTCCGGTGGAAATAATCATCCAAAGCGATGACGTCTCTTTGAAAAAACAGACGAAAATTCCCCACCACATTCGAAAAATAAAATAAAATTCCAAAAAATTCACAATTCTCTCTCTTTCTCTCTTGCGTTAGTTTGTCCAGATTCTAAAGCCAACCTCAGACAGACTCAGAGAGAGAGTCTCTGTGATCCCTTCTTCGTCGATCTATCCTCCACTTTCCCCACTGCCCGAACGAAATGAATCCTTCCTAATTTTCTGTTTGGGATCCGATAGAATTTGAAGCTTTCCTCTTTTAACTTGTTGTCGTCTTCGCTGACTTCATTCGGCTTAATTTTAAAGGTGAGTTTTCCCCCTTTTTTTTCATTTTTTGAAAAAGCAAGAGAAAGTAAAGCGTAAAATTGAAGCACTGATTCGATTTCTAGATTGTTTACTTCCTCGGGAAACAAACTAGAAGAAAGTAATGATACAATGCGAAATTCCTAGATAGCATTGACACGGATTTAGCTTAAAATTTGTTATTTCGGTTTCCTCGTACTATCTTTCGAAATAATGCTAATTTTTTCCAAAAAAAAAAAAAAAAATTGAAGATTTCCTCATGGCGTGCTGTTCAATTTTCCCTTTTTAGTTGCAGAGTTGGTTCATTTTTTGTTTTGTGTTCTAGCTGTTGCTGCAATTTGGATGGTTTGGCCTTAAAAATCATGTTTTTCAGATGGAAGAAGTTTGTCTTAATAGCGAGCCGGTTTTCGAAGAAGGTGATGAGTTTGAGGTTGATGGAGATTGCCCTGTGGCTGAACATGATTACCAAAAAATTGGGGAAACACAAATGAAGAAGGAACCTCCACTCCCAACTGTGGGTTTGGAGTTTGATTCCTTTGAAGCGGCTTATGATTTCTACAATGTTTACGCGAAAGAGCAGGGTTTTGGGATCAGAGTGAGCAATTCGTGGTTCAGGTCGAAGAGGAAAGAGCGGTATAGAGCGAAATTGAGCTGCAGCAGTGCAGGGTTCAAGAAGAAGAGTGAGGCCAACAACCCGAGGCCTGAAACAAGGACCGGTTGCCCCGCAATGATCGTGATCAGGCTTGTGGACTCCAAAAGGTGGAGGATAGTTGAAGTGGAGCTTGAACATAACCATCAAGTAAGTCCACAGATCAAGAGGTTTTACAAGTCTCATAAGAGGATGATTCTTGCTGCTAAAAAGGCGCAACTTCCTGCACAGCCCATGACGGAAGTGCATACCATCAAGCTGTACCGAACTGCTGTTATGGACTCTGCGTGTAACGGGCACTCATCGGGTTTTCAGGAGAGGGAGGGTGTGGATCACTCCAAGCATTTGGAGCTAAAAGAAGGAGATGCTCATGCAGTTTACAACTACTTTTGTCGGATGCAGTTGACGAACCCGAATTTCTTTTACTTGATGGATGTGGATGATGACGGGCGTTTGAGGAATGTATTTTGGGCTGATGCCAGGTCCAGGGCTGCATATGGTTACTTCTGCGACACAGTTGCTATAGACACAACATGCTTGGCAAACAAATATGAGATCCCACTGGTATCGTTTGTCGGTGTGAATCACCACGGGCAATCCATATTGCTGGGATGTTGCTTTCTTGGGCATGAGTCGGTGGACTATTTCATTTGGATGCTCAGGGCATGGCTAAAATGCATGCTAGACTGCCCTCCTCAAGTTGTTATTACTGATCAGTGTAAACCTTTGCAAGCTGCAGTTTCTGAGGTTTTCCCAAACGCTCGTCATTGTTATTGCGTGTGGTATATAATGCAAAGAGTTCCAGAGAAGTTGGGAGGATTGAACGGATATGAAGCAATCAAAAAACAGTTGAATAAAGCAGTTTATAATTCCTTGAAAATAGCCGAGTTCGAAACTTCTTGGGCTGACTTGATCAAGCGGCATGGACTAGGGGACAATAAATGGCTTCAGACACTGTATGAAGAACGACAACTCTGGGTTCCAGTTTACTTAAAGGACGTACTTTTTGCAGGAATGATCCCCATCCATGAAAATGAGGGCTTGACTTCTTTTTTTGATGGTTATGTACATAAACATACATCATTTAAGGAATTTGTTGATAAGTACGACCTAGCTTTACACAGGAGGCATATGAGAGAAGCAACAGCGGATCTGGAGTCGAGAAATTCGAGCTACAAATTGAAAACGAGATGCAGCTTCGAAGTGCAGCTGTCTAAAGTGTACACAAAAGAGATCTTCAAGAGGTTCCAATCCGAAGTCGAGGGGATGTACTCCTGCCTCAACACAAGGCAGGTAAATGTTAGTGGGGCAATAGTCACATACGTAGTTGAAGAAAGAGTCGAAGTTGGGGGAAACGAAAAGGAAGTTAAGTACCATGAGGTTTTGTTTGAGACAACTCAAGTGGACATCAGGTGCATTTGCAGTTTATTCAATTACAAAGGTTATCTTTGCAGGCATGCCTTGAATGTCCTCACCCACAACGGCGTCGAAGAAATCCCTCCGCGGTATATTTTGCCTCGGTGGAGTAGAGATTTTAAGCGCAGGTATCTTCTAGATCATGGCACCAGTAATTCCATTGACATGTATAGCCCATTGTACTGGTATAATCGTCTAAATAAGCTTGCCCTTCCTGTTGTGGAAGAAGGGGCACAATCTCAAGAACGTTATAAGACAGCTTTGCAAGAATTAGAGGGGTTGTTAAACAAGTTCAATATTGTAGAGGATAACTTCAGTGTAGCATAGGATAAATATTTTAAACTTATCAACTTGGAAGGAACGCCAAGACCGTTTCTTTCCACCAATGACTGCTTTATTTGGTAAATATGCTCTTTTTGTCTGTCTCTACCTCTCTCACATAGAGAATAAAAAGTTGTAGCATTTTTTGGGATGATCTCTTATGAGATTTGTTACAAACTGGTGCCCTTTTGGTATTGACAAGCATGATGGTGGGAACCATATTACTGTGACATGTAAGAGCTTTATACTGTAGTAATTTTTTTCTTTTTATTGTAGCACATAAGATCTTTACACTGTTTATAACTGAGATAATGGTGTGGACTGTCTTATAACAAACACCCTTGTAACTAATATCAACCTCTTATTTGAAGCATATAGAATCTAATTCCAAAAATATGTATAGCCTACAAACAACCTTTACGTTGAACATTCTGTTGCAAAGGGGCCAACTAACTTTTCACGTTCTTTTGGTGGAGACTTCAGACACACTAGTGATAGGAAACAAGTTTTGATCATCAGATGAATAGGACGATTAAAAATTATCTTATTAGTGAAGTATATTTTTTTTCCTACTTTATTAAAGAATTTTTCTTGGTAGAGTCTATTGTGGTGATGTAGGAATGTATTCTCAGATCTCAATGTTCATTCTTTCATTTTTGAAAGCCATGTTTCGTTTGTTACTGTAAATTTGTCGAGCATTAATAAATGCATCCAATTTGGCATGGGGTTATTGGCCCAAATTTGTTTTGTTTCCGTTTTCTTTTATGGGGGAAAATCCGTTGATAGGATGTTGACGCTCGGGAGCCTTTCCATCGTTTATTCAACCACAATAACTAATCTGAATTCTTGTAATTAATAATAAAAAAAAACCTGAATTCTAAGACATGGTTAAAATGTCAAAAATCCACGTCATCTTTCCACTTTTTTTGTAAAAAATATATATGTTTATATTTTTTTTTCTCTCAATTTTGAGTGAATTAAAGGCCTTTTTGACCATTCAATTTAAAAACGAAAATGATTTTTTCCAAATTTAACATGTTTAGGTAGAGTATGGAGCCAGGACTAGCATCACGATTCAGCCATAAGGCACAAATTGGCACCAGAATCAGACCACCGGAAATGACCGACAATGGGATCATGTTGGCAATTTTTTTCCCGTAAAATCGGTTGCAACCGATTGTGATAAAACAAAAAAAAATGGTCCATATCATCCCACCATTTTAGGAATTGTCCAAAAACCGTTTATAACTGAATACCCATGATCTTTACACGTGAAAAAGGCATTGTGATGAGCAGAGCAAGATATAACGTGTGGTTGGGACCCTAAGCCTTTCAATCTCATTTTTTTTAAAATCACACCATCATTAGAGGTTGAGAGAGGTTTAGAAGCGCCCTAACCCAAAATAAGCAAAAACTTAATCTTTGAACGTGTGAGAATTGGCAATGGCTAGACGTATGATTTTGATCCAATTCTATTCTGCAATTTTGTCTGTGTGTTACTCAGAGTTTATAAGCATGTTTAAATTATCTAAAGTTTGCTTACATTTGGAATCCGAGCCTTATATGCCTCTGCCTTACTCGTTTTATGATCTGTGTTTTGGGTCATGTATATACACGTATATGTTGTTCAAAATCTCTCTCTTTTTTTTTTTTGAGATTTCAAAATCTTTTTAGAGAACCTTGTGATGAGAAATAAGATTAGAAATCATTGGGTAATTGTATTTCTATTTTTTTGTGATTGAAAACGCAAATTTGGGTGTCCGGGAAGCCTTGAAACTGTCGGGTTTCGTATAGGGGCGAAAACAGGTCGAAACCTGGTCAGACGACCTGGTTGAAGGAGGAAGACGACTCAAAACGACATATAGTTTCTTCAGCAAAAAACGACACGTCGTTTAGTGTTTTAAGGAAGTGTTGTCGTCCGTACAAAATGACATGTCGTTTTTTTGGGCAAAATGTCATGTCATTTGAGTTAATCTCAGGCTACACTCATCAAGAGAAAACGACACGTTGTTTTTTCATTCTGAGAAAAAATTACATGTCGTTTTATGGGTACTAAAATTAATAATAAAAAAACCTTGTTTTATGGTTGCATTTTGGTATTTTTGTACTAAAATTATGTGTTGTTTCGTATGTATAATTTATTGTTTTATTATGCATGCAATATTAAGTTAAATAATTTTAGTATATTCAAATTAATTTTCATATTGCTAGAGTGTTGTGCAATATTATATGAACGTTTATGTCAATAAAATTAAATGTTAAGTGATTCATATGATTTTATTTAATTAGAGAGTAGCCATAGCATCTTTAATTATATAAAATCATATATTAAGTGGTTTTTTTTTATCACATTATAACATTAATTGTAATTAATCATATTGAATATAATAGATTTTATCCTACAGGAATTTCTATTATATTTATATGATTAATTAGGATAAAATATCATATTATATTTCCTAATTTACCTACAGGAATTAGAAAAAGGAACATAATTTAATAGTTTTATCATAAAGTTATATGTAGATCTAATGGAATTAAAACTTTAGCCTACAAGCAAGTTTTATATCACTAGATTCATGAATTTTTTAAAAACATGATTTGCATTGGTAAAACATGATATTTGTTTATTAGCCTCAAATTGAATGATTAGCATGTGTGTTTAATTTTATGCAGTCATGCAACCTACGAATTTTTTTGATATAAAATGTGACATTCTCAAATTAAAGGGTGATAACTATAAAGTTTGGAAGGAGAGAATTCTCCTTCATTTGGGGTGGATGGATATTGATTATGCTATCTGAAAGGATGAACCACCTGTTATTACTGCAACCAGATGAGGTTGATCTTTATAAAAAATGGGAACAATCTAATCGCCTTAGTGTTATGTTCATAAAGACTAAAATCTCTGCTGATATTCATAGTTCTGTGGATCAATATGACAATGTGCGGGCTTTATTGAAGGCTATTGATGAGCAATTTGAGTCTTTAGATAAGGCACTAGTGAACACCTTGATTATGAAGTTTTCATCCCTAAGGCTCACTAATGTGCAAGGTGTGCGTGAGCACATCGTGTAGATGAGGGACCTTGCAGCCCAATTGAAGGCTCTTGAGGTTGAAATGTCTGAAACCTTTCTTGCACACTACATATTGAACACTCTTCCACATCAATATGGACCTTTCAAATTATCACCCAACACATATAAGGATAAATGCTTAATCAATGAACTCATGATCATGTGTGTTCAAGAGGAAGGAAGGCTAATAATGGAACTGAGAGAAAGTGCATTAATGGCATTGCAAGGAAAGGATCAGAACCAAGCCAAAAGGAAAGGGAAAGGTAAAATACTGCCCCAAGATGGAATCAAGAAGGAATCCTAGTGCTTCTTTTGCAAAAAGAAGGGAGACATGAAGAAAAATTGCACCAAATTCCAAAAATGGCTTGAGAAGAAAGGTAAATTAATCTCATTTGTCTGTTATGAATCTAAATACAGTTGATGTCATTTATAACATATGGTGAATTAATTTTGAGTCTATAATCCATATTTCGAATACCTTACAGGGTATGCGAAGCCTAAGAAAGCCAGTGGCAAGTGAACAATGCATTTATTCTAGAAACAAGATGCGTTCACATGTAGAGGCTGTTGGAACGTGTGTTTATTTTTAAGTAGTGGTTTCTTTTTATATTTAGAAAAGACATATTAGATTCCAAGTTTCTTTAGAAATTTGATTTCAGTTTCAAGACTTGTACCTTTAGGTTACTCTTTTAATTTTAATGAGACTTCTTTTAGTTTATTTTATAAATCTGATCTTATTGGGAATGGTGCATTGTTTAATGGTCTTTTCTCTATTAATTTACAAAATGAAACTACTTATAATACTATGCATGTTCACACTGGTATGAAACGACATGTTATCAATGAAGTTCCTCTATGTTGTGGCACCGGAGATTAGGACATGTCTCCATAAAAAGGATTAAAAGATTAGTCAATGACGAAGTACTTAGTGCTTTGGATTTTACTAATTTTGATACTTGTGTGGAATGTATTAAGGGAAAGCAGTCCAACAAATCCAAGAAGGGTGCAAAGAGGAGTACAACCATGTTAGAGATCATACATTCAGATATTTGTAGTGCAGACATAGACTCACATGGTCCTAAATACTTGATCTCTTTCATAGATGACTACTCACGATACATGTATATCTACTTGCTTCATACAAAGGATGAAACATTAGATACCTTTAAAGTTTTCAATGCTGAAGTAGAGAAACAATACGAAAGGCAAATTAAGATCGTGAGGACAAATAGAAGTGGAGAATATTATGGAAGATACACTAAGAATGGATAGGCAGCTGGTCCATTTGTGAAGTTTCTTCAAGAGCATGGGATAGTTGCCCAATACACTATGCCTGGTTCTCCGGATCAAAATGGTGGCGTAGAAAGAAGAAACCGAACATTAATGAACATGATGCGGAGTATGCAGAGTAACTCTACTCTTTCGAAGTCCTTTTGGACTGAAGCTCTTAAAACGACTGCGTATATATTGAAGCGAGTTCCAACCAAGGCTGTCCCAAGGACGCCATTTGAATTATGGAAAGGTTGAAAACCGAGTTTACGATATATACATGTTTCGTGATGCCTGTCTGAAGTGAAAGTTTACAATCCACAATAAAGGAAACTGGACCCAAGGACTATTAGCGGGTATTTCATTGGATATGCTGAAAGATCTAAGGGATACAGATTCTATTATCCTTCTCACATCACTAGGATTGTCGAATCAAGAAATAAAAAATTTTTCAAGAATGACTTAATTAGTGGGAGCGATCGACCCTGGACTACTGTTCTTAAGAAAAATCTTACGGTTGCTCAACCTTCCACTATTTATGATAGATTGATTGTTCTGCACAACACGCCTAAGGTTCAAATGCATGATGAACAACAACAAGTCATTCAAATTCCACAGATTGGTAATCAAGAAATAGTGAATCTAACTGAACAACAGATACAAGAACCTGTTGAACAGCCTATTGGTCAACATGCTCCTTTGGAGAATGTTGAACAACATTAAGGAGATCGACTAAAGAAAAGCGATCGGCGATACCTAGTGACTATGTTGTGTATCTACAAGAGTTTAACTACAATGTTAAAGCAAAAAATGATCCTGAAGCGTTTTCACAAGCCATGAATTACAGAGAATCAAATTTATGGATTGATGCAATGAAGGATAAAATGAATTTGATGGCATCTAACGGAGTTTGGGATCTTGTCCAGTTGTCTGATAGTGCAAAAGCCATAGGGTGTAAATGAAGAAAGACTCATTGGGCAACATCGAAAGATATAAAGCAAGACTCGTTGCTAAAGGATTCACTTAAAAGGAAAGAATCGACTACAAGGAGATCTTTTCTCCTATATCTAAGAAAGATTCATGCACTTCGTATCATTATGGCATTAGTTGCACATTTTGACTTGGAATTGCAGCAAATTGACGTGAAAACAATCTTTCTCAATTGAGATCTAGAGGAGGAGGTCTACATGAAACAACCAGAAGGATTTTCCTCGAGTAGTGGTGAGCATTTGGTGTGCAAGCTCAAGAAATTCATATATAGATTGAAACAAGCCTACCGTTACTGGTGAGCATTTAGTGTGCAAGCTTAAGAAATTCATATATGGATTGAAACAAGCCTCTTGTTAGTGGTATTTAAAATTCCATGATGTTATCTCTTCATTTGAATTCATAGAGAATATCATGGGTCAATGCATATACCAGAAGGTCAATGAAAGTAAAATTTGTTTCCTTGTCCTTTATGTGGATGACATTTTACTTGCAACCAATGCATGGGCATGCTACATGAGGTGAAACAATTTCTCTCTAAAAACTTTGTCATGAAGGATATGGGTAAGGCATCCTTCGTTATAGGCATTAAGATACACAGAGATAGATATAAAGGCATTTTAGGTTTGTCTCAAAAGACCTATATTAACAAAGTTTTAGAGAAATTTTTTATGAAAGATTGTTCACCGAGTATAGCTCCTATTGTGAAGGGCGATAGGTTCAATTTGAACCGGTGCCTAAAAAATGATCTTGAAAGGGAACATATAAAAAACATTCCTTATGCTTCTGCAGTTGGAAGCCCTATGTATGCTTAGGTCTACACAGGGTCTGACATTGCATTTGCTATTGGGATATTAGAAAGATATCAAATCCAAGTATAGACCATTGGAAAACTACAAAGAAGGTGATGAGATACCTTCAAGGGACCAAAGGCTATACGCTTATGTACAGACGAACTGATAATTTGGAAGTAGTTGGTTACTTTGATTCGGACTTTACTGGCTATGTTGATTCGCAAAAATCAACATCAAGATACATTTTTGTGTTTGTTGGTCTGTATCTTGGAGAAGAGCAAAGCAGACCATAACTACAACTTCCACTATAGAGGTTGGGTTCATATCTTGTTTTGAGGCTACCTCGCATGGTGTATGGATGAAGAGTTTCATTTCTGGGCTTAGAATTGTGGATTCGATATATAGGCCATTAAGGATATATTGTAACAATTCAGCTGCAGTTTTCATGGCTAAAAACAACAAAAGTGGTAGTCAAAGCAAATAAATCGACATCAAATATATAGCCATAAGGGAACGTGTTAAGGAAAAAACAATGGTTATTGAACATGTTAGCACTGAATTGATAATTGCTGATCCTTTGACAAAAGGCATGCCACCGTTAAAATTCAAGGATCATGAAGATAAGATGGGACTTGGTTCCATTATGTGATTTTCGTTGTAAGAATGAACGTTATTTTATTGAAACTCTATTGTGATATTTTCTCATATTTGAGTCCTTCTTTGTGTGCATATTTGTTGTTTTTGAGAAATATCATTAATGTTTGGATCTAGAATAAACATAAGGTTTATTCATTAAGTTATATGGGTTAGTGTTTAAGGGACATGATGTATTATGATACATGGAAGATAATACTTAATTCTCAGAGGACCTATCGCCATGATTCATGTATTTTGTTTCTTACTATGGAAAATGATGGAATATATGGACCAAGTGGGAGAATGTTGGCAATTTTTCTCCTGAAAAATCGGTTGCAACCGATTGTGATAAAATAAAAAAAAAATGGTCCATATCATCCCACCATTTTAGGAATTGTCCAAAAACCATTTATAACTGAATATCCATGATCTTTACATGTGGAAAAGGCTCTGTGACGGGCAAAGCAAGATATAACGTGTAGTTGGGTCCCTAAGCCTTTCAATCTCATTTTTTTAAAATCACACCATCATTTTGGCTAGAGATATGATTTTGATCCAATTCTATTCCGCAATTTTGTCTGTGTGTTACTCAGAGTTTATAAGCATGTTTAAATTATCTTAAGTTTGCTGACAGATCAGGCCAGGACTAACGTCGAAAAGTACATATATTGTTGAGTGGTCGGCGTTGTTAATCAAAAGATAAAGATCTTAAAATTGATTTTTCAAACAATTGTTAAATACTATTTGTTGTACGTCTTGAAAGTTCTTATTTATGTATTTTTTTTCCTTCCTCTTTCGTCCTTTTCCCTTTTTTTTAGCTTTCTCCAAGTGCATGCCATTAATTTTAGTAATTTAGCAGAACAACAAATCTAAATTTACATTAAAAAAATGTTGTTTATTTCCCCAAATTTTTGTCAATTTTTAATTATTACCCCTAAACTAGGTTATTTCCCTCTTTCTCCCCTAAATCTCCAGCGTGTGTTTTATTCACTGATTCGGATCAATGCTGCAAAAAAAGAAATAAATTAAGAAAAGCAGGCTTAGAATTGCACGGATTGGAAATTCAGTATGCTGTTCAAAAGTTTCTCCCATCATAGTCACGTATGATGTTTTAAAAAGCAAACTTTAATGAACGAACTTTCTTAAAAGATAGTTGTACAAATGCACCGTCGCATTTTATCGAAAAGTATAAATAAATGGTGGCCCAAACATGTCTATAATCTAACCCCACAAAGTCCTTTTGAAAGAAAATAATAATAATAATAATGATGATGATGACGAAGATAATTACTTTCATAAACACCCTTGAACTAGGTAGCCTAATTTAAGTTGTCCTATGATTTTTCAAAACCCGTTAAAACACCCCTGATCTATAAAAAAACCATTTAAAATACCCATTTCATCCATTGCCCTTAATAATTCTAACAAAAATGCTGATGTGGCCCGCCTTTAACAATTAAGAAAGGGGATTTAATTACATTAACTTAGATTAAATCATAAAAAAAGTAAAGAATAAATAAATAAATAAAAATCTTTATTAAAAAAATAAATAATAGAAAACCCCAAATGAAACGAACTTCTTATTCTCGAACTTTCAAAACTAAAACTTTGATCTTTCATAACCAAACACCAACAAAATATCAGATTTTTTTTTCCTTTACAAAGTGCCATAAATTAACCCATAACTTTATGAGATATAAGCAAACGTAATCACCCACTTATAAATGAAGATTTAACAAGTTGCTTCCACTAGATGAGAAGTCGTGGGTTCCCTCATGTGACATCCTTTATTTTTCTAATAGATATTATGGTAATTAAATTAATTATTAGTGTGTCAATTAAATTTTGTTTCATCTAAAATCTATTTCATAATATTTATTTCTACCTATTTTTTAAATTTTCTGAAATTTCTTATACATATTTAGTATATTTATCAAAATACCCTTAAAACTTCAATAAATTATGAAAATATCATTTGACATTACATGTCCAAAAGTCTTCGAAAAAGACTCATTCACATACCCTGCCTCCCTCCCTCAGTTATTTCCCCCCTTCCTTTTCTTTTTCTTTCTTTTCTTCTTCTTCGTTGCCTCTTTCATAGTGAGACAAACTGGAGAGAAACCAAAGGAGAACTCTAATCTTTCACAAATGTTCACAAATAACTTCTCACAAACTTAATGATCAATATTTGAGAGTTTTGAGGTCATTTTTTCCCCATGGGAGATTTAATAAAATCAGAGGTGAATTTTAGCTTGATAGGATTTGAACCCCCAACCTCAAGGACAAATAAAAAAACCAAACCACTAGGACAACAGTGGTTATTTATTAATTTATGCTTCAGAAATAATAAATAGTTTTCTATAAAGTTTACAATTTTAAATAATTTTATTTTAATGAATATCAAACTTTTTAATTATTTTATTTCTAAATATTTTATAATTGTATTATTTATTTCAAAAATTCATTTTAACATATTTTGTATAAAAATAGAATTCCTATGTTTTTATTTTATTGTTATTTTATTAATTTCATAATTTACTAAAATTAAGTTGAAAAAATTGATATTCACAATTTTAATACATTAATGATTGTGGCACACTAATAAAAATAAATAGTAAATTGACATAATTATAAATTAGGACAAGTTAAAGTATGCTTATTTTATACGTTTTAGGATAACAACATATTTGGAGATTAAGTGGTGAGCTTAATTGTGTAAGCTGGAAGTTATCAATAGATATTTTGTAAAGAGGTAGAGAATCTACTACTCATTTTTTGTGAGGGTTTTATGGAATTAAAATCGGTTGTTCTATTGCAATATATAGATATATATATATATATGTATGTTAAACTGCTATGATATAAGTATCACATATGAGACAATGACATGAACTTGTCTTGTATTATACAGCAAGAAATAAATTGATTTGATATATGTTGTTGTATATTGAGAAGCATGGTTGGGAATACTAACTCTATAAATAATAATTAATTATAGAGGAATGGTAAGATGTGAACAGAGCAGCGGTTACATCATTGGGCACAAATACCCTAAAAGGTAAAATAGGGGGAGGCGACGGTGCTCCCTTAGGTTGAAAGTCCCATAATGCAGTGTACAGAAATCGACTTGGTGAGGATTCAAGGCTTGAATGAATATAGGGTGGTCAAGTGTGCCCATTTGGGTTTTGTTGAGTTGAGTGATATGATATTCTATTGCACGGTGGATATAGATGAACATAATTGATCTTAAATTAATATGTATACATATATGTATGAAACTTGGTAAGAATGATCTTAAGGTATCCACCATAATTGAAGATGATAATACTGATAAATAATATTGAGAACTATCTAACCATGTAGGTTTTAATATGGCAATGAGAAAAACCTAAAGGTGAGTAATGGTTTTCCCTACTGAGCATGTTATCTCTCATTCCCCTATATTTCTATCTTTTTAGGACTTACCAAGTGTGAAGTAGCTACGAGAAAACAGTTGAAGAAGTCATGTAGCTATATAATGATAGATTTGCCTCATTTGTTAAGAATGTCCATCATGATAATGTAAACATCATGTGTTACTTTCTGATACTGGATTAAGATATGTTTAGGGTTGAAATGATGATGATAACAGTTTTATATTATTAAATTTAAGTGCTACATTAAACTGTGGTTTATTTGTTATTTTTATTTTTATTTTGATTTGAGAGTTTTTATTTAAGTCCTAGACAAATTTGTTTTGAAGTTTTATTTTTATTTTTTGATTTTTATTTAATTTATTTAAAACTATTAACCCCTACTTACAGGCGTTACACCCCAAGGAAGGTCTTTTACGTTGGTGCTCCAGTCCATCCCTTAATTGGTTGCAGACAAGAAAAAAGCCAATATGTGAGTCCCTATTTTTTATGGAAACCGTGTATAACAATTTGGGCTATTGGTTATAAAAACACCAAGTTAAAAAAAAAAAAGCAATAAAAAAGAAAAAAATGATTTGGCATTTACAATTGAAATTAAATTGACCCATAAGAAACCTTAAACACCCATTGAAAATGAAGATTGACAAGGTCTAATTGAGATTGACATCTTCTCCAGATGGGCGACTATGGCTATCGACGTGCCGAGGAGTAAAGTGCAATGGAGGAGGACTCGCGAGTGGTGACAAGTGACTAGCTGATAGCGGAGGCAGAGGACAGCTTGCGACGAAAGGGAGGAACATGGTCGACGGTGATCCACAACCGTGACTTGATTTTTCCGAACACAAAATGGTGGAAAAGGAGCCATCATAAGGGGAAGGGACGTGGCCATGGAGGAAGCCTTCCTGACCAAGTTTTTTTCTTTTTTTTTGTTAGGGAAGGTCAACAATTATCTTGGAACTAGGAATAAGTTTTTTTAATAATTAATTTCTTTTGTTAGCTTAAACAAGTTTTTCATTTTTTTAAATGAGTGCCACATTAGCATTCCTCTTAAAATTATAGATGGAAATAAACACAAGGGGCATTTTGAACACTTTTATATAGATCAGGGGCATTTTAAATGGTTTTGAAAAATCAGAGGACAAATTGAATTAAATACATAATTCAAGAGGCATTTATGAAAATAATCCTAATAATAATAATAACTTAATCAAAAATCTAACCCACTAGTCCCAACTTGACTCGCCCCTTGTTGAAGACAATATGAGTGTGACCAAATTCACAAAACACGACAGAATATTGGATATATTTCTATATATAGTTTCAAAGGTACAATTCGAGCCAATTCAAATTCCAATCTCTCACAAGCAACACATGAGTGCGCCCACACAAAAAGAAGCATTACAGCTCGCATAAAACGAGAATTGTCTGTGCCACAAGACAATATGTCAAATACAAGAACAGTGCATGATATAAATTGAGAGAGGTAAAGGGGGTAAAAAAAAAAAGGCAAAAGAAAGAAAGAGAGAGAAACGGCTAGAGAAAATGCACAACACAACACTACACGTCGAAATATAAGAATACTGCCATAGTTTAAAGGAGGTAAAAGGGGCAAAAAATAAAAAATAAAAAGAAAGAAAGAAAGAAAAGGCTAAGGTAAAAGGCACAGCCACTTTGAATCTAGCTTGGTACTCATCCTCACTTCAAACAAGTAGGTAGTGTAAGTCCATGGCAGACAAAAGCCAGCACAACATAAACAATCACTAGCAAGAGGATTACAAGAGCAACCCTGCAAGAATATTAAGCGTTCTGTCAGTGAGCATCGTAGAATAATTTGTATCAATTGTTGCAAACCACATAATCAAAGTTGATAATATGATTATGACGCTTGCTAATGGTCTAGGTGAAGGTATAAAGTAGTCTTTGTTTATTGACAATCAAAATATAAAACATCAACTAGATTTTAATTTCATAAGTAAATGGCTAGGTGCCGAAGCCAATAGCTGATGATCATAAATTTTTTTCTCAATGAAAACTATTCAGTAATCCACGATCTAATGTAGGATTCTCACTAGAAATTTGGAACGCTCTGCTCAACTTACTTGAGCTCAAATGATGTAAATCTTTTTCCTCTCTAATATAGAGTTTCAAGGCATTTAATATCAAACCAAGCATAAAGAAATGATGCAACTCCCATGTTCTAACTCTCACAGTATTATCAACAGAGTAGGCTTTAGAGAAGAGAACATACGTAAGCTTTACGTTTCTCCACCACACCGTGTTTCTAAAACGGCGAGCTTGCTTTCTGAACCGGAAGGTGTTTCCTTGCATATTAGCAGTTTTGTCAACCAGCAATTCTAGGCGATCGCCTCTCTCTAAAACTTTGTCAATATTCTCAATCATGACATTTCGAACCTATTTAAACATAAATCACAAAATACAAAAATGTAAATTTACCAAACAAAAGTTATTAAGAAGCTCAACATAAACAGAAAAATATGATGATGCACCATAGAACGTAATCATATTCATGACCTTCGAACACAAAATACAACCGACCACCATACTAGGTCGTCAAGTACGTTAATAAAACAAAACTATATACAAAGGAAACCTAAACGTAAGAAAACAGTTTCTTGTAGAAACCAACTTTAAAGGGAAAACTAAGTCACATAACATATCGGAGGATTCAAATTTAGATTGAAACATCCATCTCTAACCTGACTCATTTCGCCTTTAAGTCGATTTATCCTATCCGCATTTGGATCATTTGAGTAATATTCCATTTGCTGGTTCAAAACCCTCGAGAATTCATCGTTCATGCCATAAGCCTGGGCGGAATGAACCGCACGGCCATAAGTCCTCACAAATCTTTGATGAATGTCCTCAAGAAATGCAAAAGGAATTCTCCCTGCAACAATTGAAAAAACCCATACAATACAACGTGAATCGTTTGTTCTGCAATTTTTACTTCTTATCAAATACCCTCATTGTTCTTCAGTACAACTCATCATACCATACAAACAAGAAATTTTACAATAAAATAATCTTCAGCTCCAAAAAAGAACAGACAATAACAACGATCAGAATTCTACATTTTCATTCAAGCACGTTGAAACTAAGGTCAAAATTCGGAATTGCTTATAATTCTTTGCCATTAAAAAAGAAATCACAACAATAGCCAAGCAAAATCTCCCAGGACAAAAAAACCCTTCGCAGTCGCCAAAAATTTTGCATCAAAACTCGGGAAAAAAGTCAAAGACGGTCAATATCTGCGTAATTAAACAAATAGAAATCAAAATTGAAGGGGAAAGGGGAAAGGGAAAGACGTACTGCCGGCAGCTTCGTCGGCCATACAGAGGACGGTGAGGCCGTCGGTACGGCGGACATGGAAGACGTAACGGTCCTGAGAGTAGGAGACGTTGGTGTCGTTGTTTCCAGGAATCTTCTCGAGGATTTGCCTGGCGATGGCACCGGCGTTCGTCGACGTCGCCGTGAACTCCGCCAGCACCACCGATCCCCTCGCCACCAGCGCGTACAGAATCGCCATCTTCCTCACTCTCCGATTTCCGAGATTCGATCGGAGATTCGAGATTCAACTTCGATCGATTCCGAACAATTTCTCTCTCCGATGATCGGGTTAGAAAGAGAAACTATTTCTTTCTTCCTAGGCTTCGGGCTTTTTAATTCTCTCTTTTTTCCAATTTTTTTAAATTTTAATTTGGAAATTGAGAATGGACAACTGGGTCGGGGGTTTTAGTTTGTCCTAAGTTGGCGCCACGCTGTTAAATACGGGATTTAAAACAAATTTTTTCCAGTTTTAGGCGGAAACGGGAAATTCAAGTGTTCAGAATTGAATTGGAATTTTTTTTTCTTTTTTTTTTTGCGCTAAATATAAATCGGGAGGTTGTTGTTTGACTTGTTTTCTCAACCTTTTTTTTTTTTTTTTGGTTTGGAGGATTTCTTAGACGTGTTGTGTTTTTAACTTTTTTTTAAAGTGTTTCTTAACTTTTTTTTTGGGTGCAATTTCTTTTTTTTCTCTCCCTTTTTTTTGGGGTGTAGTGAGTTATGAGCAATAATAATTATTATGTGAGATTTTTTTTAAGAAAAATACGTGAGATCCCCTTTTTGGTGAATAAAAATGTGATATTTAGAATTAAGGCAGAAATACAAAAAAATTTTATTGAAAATATGCAAAATTTATTTAGAGAAAACAGTAAAAATCTGATAAAACTACGTAAAATGTCTCTTTATAAAGATTCATTATTAACAATTGTCCTCTTTTCTTTGTTTTTTAAAAGTGCCTCTTTATTTTCTTTTTGTCTCTCTGTACTCTCTCTGTCTCTCCGCCCCTCTCCTTCGCTCGCACTCATCTCTTACGCTTCTCTTTCTCTCTCCAGAATTCTTATCTCTCGTTCTTCTCGTCTTTCTCCTCTTCTGTCTTCTGGCGACGGCAATGGAGTTCCCACCCATATCGTTCGGAACCCGTGGTGGCGATGGGTTTCGACGATGAAATAGAGCTTGATAATTCCTCTTGCAGATCCTAAAGCATCAAAGAGAGATTGTCTTTTGAAAGTCTCCAACGAGCACATGATCGTCGAAATTCGCAGCGACTTCGCAAAGATCGGAGGGAGATTCAAGAGTGGGATTCCGAAGCTGTCGAATAACAAGGCAATGTCGGAGTTTACCAAGATCACTTCGAATTTCCTTCAGTTTAGGGATGAGGCCGAGGCTAGAGCCGCCGTTGGAGTCACCAATGAAGTGCTCGCCTTCGTCAGAAATATCGTTATGCATCCGGAGGCTTGGCTTGATTTCCCTATGCCTGATGATGAGGATTTAGATGGTAAGGCTTTTTATTTTTATTTTTGTGTTTTTAATTGTAAAAATGCTCTTTGGTTTGATGAATCTACATAATTTTTATCGATGGATCAGACTTATATTTAGCAATTGAAAATGATCTTCATCGATTTGGTATAAATCTATATAAGTGGACTTGATTTCCTCATTAGTCTTTGAGTTTGGTCATCTTTATCATTATGGTACCGACGTTGTGTAATTCTTTAGGCTGTTTGTAGCTGAAGGACAGGTGAAGTGTGATAACTGGATTCGTGATGATGACAATCATTTGGAGGAAATAAACTAAGAGAAACAAACATTATTTATCTTTTTTTCATGGATTTGTGAATAGCTGGGTCTAGAATTTATAGTGGTTTTTTTTTTTTTTCGTGTTGTTTTATTCAAATTAGGTCACTGATTTGTTTCTTGTTGTTAATGTTGCATTACTTGTATTGAAATGGTTTATTATTGAGTTTAATTTTTGTTTTTGGTTAAAATGAATACGATCTGCTACCATTTCCGCTTGTAGACCTGGCAATTCCGGTTTAGAACCTGGCAGTTCCACTTATAGATGTGGTTCTACTTTGAAACCTGGTGGGTTTCGAGAGAGAATTTGGTAGGTCCGGCAAGTTTTGAGAAAAAACCTTGCGGGTTTTAGTCAGGTTTGAAACAGAAATTGGCGGGTTTTATAACAAAATATACCAAATTACAATTCAACGCCTTACGTTGGTGATTGGAGGTAGTTGATGTTTCTTTGCTTTAAAGAAAATTTGTCAGAATCCAGTTCCAAAGGTTCCAAGTTACAATTCAACATCCACGCCGATGACCAAAGGTAGTTGACACTTCTTTGTTTCAAAAAAATATGCTGGAATGTAATAAGTATTGTCTTAGAAACTACTAGGTTATAATTTGGCACCTGCGCCGATGACCGGAGATGGTTGACGTTTCTTTGTTTTAAAAAATATGTTGGAATTTGGTAGGTTTCACTTTGGAACCTACCAGGTTACAATCTAACACCCACGCTAATGATCGAAGGCGGATAGCATTTTTTTGTTTTTAAATAAAACATGTTGAAATCTAATAGGTTCTAACTTTTGGATCTAGCATGTTACAATCTGGCATCCCGGGCTGGAGACCAAAGTGGATTCCACTTTGGAATCCGGTAGGTTTCACTTTGGAACCCATCAGACTACAATCTAGCACCCACGTCAATTATCGAAGCCCGTTAGTACTTTTTTGTTTTTAAATAAAACATGTTATAATTTAATAGGTTCCAACTTTAGATTCTAGCATGTTACAATCTGGCACCCTGCACTGGAGACCGAAGGCGGGTTCTACGATGAAACCTGGTGGGTTCCAAGACGGAACCTTGACGGGTTTCACGATGGAACCTAATGAGCTCCGGCGGGTTCAGGGATGGAACCTAGCAGGTTCTATTTCAGCATCTTGCATAAATAAGTAGGAAAAAGATAACTTGGTCTTTTAATAAATCCATAATTTTTAATAAATGGGTAGTTTTAATAAGTGGTTTGTTTAAGAAAATTTTTAATAAGGTGGTGCATTTAGGGAGTATTTTTATAAGTTGCTCGAAAAATATACCTCGTGTTTGGGTTTGGCCCAGTTTGAACTAGATTGTCTACTTGAACTTCTGTTTGGTGCTTCACTTATTTTAGATTATATAAGCTGTAGGTTGGTTTAAACTCCCCCACTTTGAGTTTTGCACCCCCCTCATTTCCATAATTTGAACCAATATTGCACAGTAAAATAGTATACTTAGGGTCCGTTTGGTAAATGGATTCAAATTAGCGATTTGATTTGAGTTAATGTGATTTGAATTAAGATTTGAGTTACTGATTTGAATTGTTATCTAAATTAGTGTTTGGATGTGCATTTAGGATTTAATTTGAGTATAAAATAAAATTAAAATTTGTGTTTAGAGAGGTAGTAAAAATAATTTTTAATTTATTAACAAATCTAATAAAATTTTAATGTTAATAATTCCAAAAAACATGCAATATAGATCTTAATTTATTTATCTCTTCGCTAGAAACATAATGAAAAAAAAAATCTCAATTGGATATCAAATAAAGCAGCTATGATTTTTTTCCTTAAATATAGGAAAGATAATTTTAGTTTTTACTGTAGCAGAGATATCCGAGTATCAAAAGTCTAGAGAATAAGAATTTTGAAAACTTATATTCTTGATACTCAAAGGATTCAAATTTTGAAGAAAACAAACACGCAAACATAAATACCTTTAAAATTCCCTCAGTTTCTACAATTTTCTATATTTTTTTTCCTTTTGACCTCTCTTTTATCACATGAGCTCCGTGTCTCCTATTGTGATTACTATATTAATTAAGAATATTGTTCTTGCTATATATTATTAGGCCAGTCTGTAGTTCCTCCAAATTCTATTTCCACCAATTCTACGGAATGAATATCAGCGGTCGTTTTTCATGAGTGGCATGTTATATTCTTTAAGTTAGATCTAACGGTTGGTATTTAATGAGGGCATCCAGGGTTATTTCAGCACAACTTTACTGGCAACCGGCTAAGGTATACAATTGATAAAAAATCAAAGGTAAGAGTACTAGTTCAAATTAGAGATGTTGAGGAAAGGAGAGAGGGAAAGCGTAGAGGAAAAAAATTTTGGGCTTGAATATGGAGAACACGGACAATGGAATCAACGAAGGGCTATTGTTTTTGCGAGAGAGTAAAGGGCTGAACTTTGTGCTAATGGGTTATTGACGTTGATTGTGGTGGTGTTGTTGTGAGTCCTAGCTATGGGTTTAAGAGGCGGAGGAGAGTAAAGGCTTAGTCATGTGTTATTCAAAAAAATTATTGTTTAATAATCCAAAGGATAACTTTAACTACATGGGGAAGAAAACTATGAATAGAGTCAATGGCATAAATGCGTAGAAGATAATTAGGATGACATGAGGATTAAATAACAAATATCATGTATCGCTTGGCTAGGAAAGCTGCCTCACAGAGACTTTTGTTGCTTTTTTATAATTATTTTTACTTTTTTTTTTGGGAGAGACATTTCAACTTTTTTTTTTTGATGAATAAAAAGAGAGATCAATGGCTTTTTAATATATATGTGTGTGTATTATTGATGCCATCCTTATCCGGTTATACTATTTTCTCGATCTATAAAGAACTATAAAGGCTCGTCAATAAAATAAAAAGAACGCGGTTCAATTTTTGGTAATTAAATATTTGTATTTTTTCAACTAATTCTGTCAACAAAGAATTGTACTATTATAATATAACTTGAAATGAGATAAGAAAAAACACAACAATTTAGCCCTACATTTCTTGTGCTTAGACAAATTCTTTTCTGAATTTTACTCTTCATAGTTAATTTTTGAAACTGTTAAACCGTCACAATGTAACTCAAAATCCTAAATCATTTTTTCCCTTTAATAGTTTCGTGCCCTCAATGGCTCCAATTTTCTCTAATTTGTAACCGCGTCCAGTTACTCCTAATATTTTTGTTGTTTTTTTTTTTTTTTCTACTGTTTTCGTTATGAATCTAAACTTCCATTTTGGATGTTTTCGTTGCAGGTTATCTTTAATATATACAAAGTGAGAAAAAGTTTCTCACCTTAAAAAAAGGCCGAAACCTTTTTTCCTTTTTTTTTTTATCTTTGTTCTCTTTTCTTCCATTTTCTTATCTGTTTTTCTTTTTTTTTTCTTTCATACATATTTATTTCTTTCATTCTTGTGTTTTTTTTATGCATATTTATTTTTTTCTCAATTTTTTCTTTTTTTTTTGGTAGCGTAGTTAATACTCCGTACGTGCTTTTCAACTAGTATACTGTTGTATGTTTATGGAATACCTGACCTTGACTAACAAAACATGGAACGCTAACTTTGGAAACTAACAGCACGTAATGAAAAGTCATCCAGCAAAAAAGTTTTTTAAGGGTCTAGTAGATGATTGACGGTCATTCTAGTGATTCTGGCGATTGGCGCTGAAGGCAATTAGTGGTGTCATTTTTGAAAACCAACTCTAGTGGATGACCATTAGCGACTGCTACAAGCGACGTCGGCCATGATTAGTGATCACTTACTGACTCCAACGGCCGATTCTGATCAACGATCACTATCCAATTAGTGATTGATTATCGCTGCTAATAACGGCGATGACTCGTGGTGATCACTCGGACTTCGGCGAATGGCTCTAGCAGATGAATAATGGTCAGATGAGTGCTTTACAAATATGTAATTCTTTTAAACACTATTAAGATTTTTACTATCGCTTTCTCACTGTAATATTTTCAGCTTAAAAGGGAGAGAATTATAAGAAAATCACAAAATTAAAAAAAAAAATTAATAGGGCACATTTTCGTAATTTTCCGTTAGCTCTTTGATTAGCACACAAAATGCACATTTGATACTGCTTGAATAAATGATAAATTATTCGAGTTTTAATTACACATTTTTCATGATTTCTATTTAAAATATTTAATTGAAAAATGTCTCGTTTTTGTTTATCTAATTGCAAAATAAAAAGCAGTGTAAAAGCCATAAATATGAGCCATGAAGTCATAAATTTAAGCCATATTAAAGCAAAGACTTTCAGCCAAGCCAACGCAGCCGAGCCGTGCAAGCCAAGGGCATTGGCAGTGGGCCTCGCGAAATGCAGCGTCTCTCGCTGGTGCGTGCACACGTTTCCACCATGGGCCACTCAGCGAGCCCGTCACCAAGACGCGCAATCTCCAACACGTTTCACAAATCAGCATGCATGGGCCACCGCTGCCCGCCACTTCCCAGCTGATCAGCAACAACTGCACACCTCGGCCAGAGAAAACGCCATGTAGCGTGTCCAACCAAGCTTCCCAATCTACATTTGACACGTGTCCCAAATCCTTTTCCATTGGAGAAAATCAACCCAATTATTCTCCAAATTAATTTTAATTAGAATATTTGAATTTTTGGAATTTAATCATAATTGCAATTATTTCCTTTATTTTGTAATTTTTCTATTTTCTTGCTACCCCAAACACTATACATAGAGAGCTAGACCAAGGTTTAGAGCATCTCTTATTTTTCATCTATTTTCTTTTTCTTGTATAATTTCTTGTATTTTCTTTATTGAAATTATGAGAATGTTTTGCAAGTTAGGCTAAAGTTATTTTGGTGAGGTTACAGATGAATTTATATATTGACAGGCTCAGTCAATGTTTTAATTCGTTTGTTTTGTAACGTTCATATGTTTGAATGAATTAAATACTTTTTATCTTTTATTTCTATTTAGAATATTGTATGTCAAAATTTATATAAATTTAGTTTGACTTTGTTTACGTAATATTATCATGCATTGTTTTGTTTTATAATTATTTTATTTATTGATCTTTTATTGCAATATTGTCATTTGATATATTGTCGATTTTAGATAGCTTGTAATAATAATTTTTCCGTGGAAACAATGTAACGATTTTCTTTATTTATATACGCTCATTTTATATTTTGATTCAAAACTTAGAATAGAAAGCGAGATGCATAATGGATTTTTGACGCCTTGCCTATTTTTATCATTGAATTTTCCTTACACAAAAATCTCACAGTCGCATTTT